>JAVQJL010026241.1:0-21851 GCA_036024295.1 Nannoperca obscura | reverse complement strand
TCAATCTGTCTGTCTCTTAGTCTCTCTGTCTCTCAGTCTGTCTGTCTCTCTGTCTGTCTCTCAGTCTGTCTGTCTCTCAGTCTGTCTGTCTCTCTGTCTGTCTCTCAGTCTGTCTGTCTCTCTGTCTGTCTCTCAGTCTGTCTGTCTGTCTCTCAGTCTGTCTGTCTGTCTCTCAGTCTGTGCCCTGAGATAACGTTATGATATGGTGCTATATAAATAAAACTGAATTGTGTGCTTGCCTTGTCGTCTCCTCCTCTTTTTCTTCACCCTGATGGCTTTCACCACCAGCTCCTGCTGCATCTCCCCCTGCCCCAGGGGGGCACTGTAGCGTCTGGAGCTCAGTTCGCAGGATGTGGTCACAGAGGCGTTTCCGTGGAGACTGTCCCAGGAAGTGACAGAGCTGCTGCGGCTACGAGAGCTGCTTGTGAACAAACTGGACTGCTGGCAGAGCTGCTCCATCACCTGGACAAAAATGGAGTATAACAGATTACATTTAGCCATTTAGCCTAAATGTAATCTAAACAGATCACATAGACAGTAACAGAAAAGTTAACCAGTCAAACCAGTCTGGGAGACATCTTGGATAGTAGACAGCTGTCAATCACCTCCAGCTGCTCCTCCGCCTCCTCCACTCCTTCCTCCTCTTCCTCTTTATCTCCCTCCTCGCTGTGCCTCTCCCATCCTCCTCCACCTCCCTCCTCCCTCATCCCACCCTCTATGATGATAGCCATGGTTCTGATTGGCTGAGCTGTTTCCACTGATCCTGTTGGTGGGAGGATGGTGGGTGTGGCCAAAGGTGAGGACAAACGGACTGAGAGCTCCGACACTGAAGAACAAAGACAGAAAAATGATGAGCGGTCAGTGTGTTTTCATACTAAACGTCTTTGTGTCAGTTGGGGACCTCATCATGTGGCTGTTTGTGGAGACTGCAAAACCTGCAACTGCAAATTTGTGTGATTTTTTTCATGAAAGCACCATCACAGCTGGGGTCCACTCATTCATCACTACTACTGTTTTAATATTTTAACAATGAATGTGTTTTCAGTGGTAGTACTTACAGTTGGGGGTCAGTCCCTCTGGGCTGTTGGAGATGTTATAGTATTGATCTATTACCAGAGGTATGTTTAGCAGCAGGGCTAGGGTTAGGGATGCAGTAGCTGCAATAGTAGTATTGGTAGTATTACCAGTAGTAGTAATAGTAGTACTCACAGTTGGAGGCCAGTCCCTCTGGGCTGTTGGAGAGACGAATGATGTCTCGGTCTCCTTTCAGGATGAAGATCTCGTTGTCACAACACGACACTGACACGATGTCTCCACTGCTTTCCAAGGCTCCGATTATCACCTTTAAACAACAAACACAAAACTGATCAGATATTACAAAGCATAAGGATTCACACGTCGTCAGATTTCACACGTTAACAATCACACATCATCAATATTTACCCAACGTCAACATTTACACATCAACATTAACCAACGTCAACATTCACTATCAAGTCGAGGATGTAGATGCTGTACTTGTTTACAAATCACTAGTAGTTGTAGTACCTCGTTAAGACAGTCGAGGATGTAGATGCTGTACTCATTCCAGCTGAGGATCCAGCCCTCTCTGAGGAAACAGGTAAGCAGACCAAGCTGTCTGTCTGCTGGACGGTAAGCTCCGACTGGACCAGGACGAGGAAACATCTCAAACTGAGGAAACTAAGGAAGACAGACAGAGAAAAGATTATTTATGTTGTCATTTTTCTTAGATGAGTAGAAAAAGCGGTCAACACCAAACACCAAGTACAAACAGATATTGTAGCAGTACCAGTAAAAGAACTGTCATGTGGCTCCAGCAGAAGTGTTTGCTAACAGCTGCTGTAGTAGTAAGGCTGTATTCAGACCAAATCAGGCGTTGTGGGAATTCGCACAGGGTTGTGAGACAGTGTAAGAGTGTCACATGGCCATGCTGATTGTAATACAAGTAGAAATACCAGCAACCAGCAATTCCACCATGAAGAGCAATACAACACCAAGCAAATGCATGGCGATTCTGTGTGCTACATGGTAAACAAAGTTCTTCTTCAGCTAGGCGTCTTCTGGTTCAATTCAATTCAATTTTATTTATATAGCTTCATATCATAACAAAGTTATCTCAGGGCTCAATCACATGGAGCCGGTCGAGACCAACTTACACACAAAGACCCAACGTTCCCACCATGAGCAGCACCAGGAGACAATGGCAAGAAAAAAACTCCCTTTTAACAGGTAGAAACCTCGAGCAGAACCAGGCTCTGGGGGGGTGGGGGCAGGGCAGGAGAGAGAGCAGGAGGAAGGAGAACATAAAGCAGTACAGTACAACAGCAATAGCAACACTGGCGGTCGAGCAGGAACACGGGGGCAGCAGGAGCAACCACAGATCCAGACTCCACAGCGCTGGAGGCAGAAATACCTGCAGAAATCTTTAGGAGAGAGAGAGAGAGAGAGAGAGGGGGACGAGAGAATGAAATCTTTACAGACTGAATCCTTGGTTCAACTTTGACCTGCAGGGCTTGCTGTAGTTGTTTAAAATAATGACCAAAAAATGGCTTAAAGACGTTTAAAAAATTTATGAATCTGACTGTTAATTGTTGATTACTTAGGTCAGTAAAATGTTATAACTGATATAAATGATGCTAGTTGTGATGAACTGAAATGATTCTTTATGAAAAATATAATAAACCAATGAACCATTCAAGCACTGGCTTTTATTTTCTTACCTGCTTTCAATGTCCTCTCTAAGAGTTGTGACTTTTTTGCCAATTATATTTCAACATTCATAGTTATATAACTCAATCCAATTTGGCCTTGATAAAAAAATGTCCACCTCGTGTCTGCCAGAATGAAACTGGATGCAGCTTGTATAGATAGGCAAATCTCGGGGTCAAAGTTATATTTAGTTGAAAATCAAGGTGATCCACATCGCTTTCACACTCATGGAAAAGTGTATCCATGTTGTTCCTCTGCAGTTTTGTATGACAGCCAGGAACAATTAACATATTTGACTTGCTGTTCAACCACATTATTTAAAAAAAAACCAACCTTTTATTTAAAATCATAATACATTTTTAATTACCAGCATCCACTTTTCAAATGAGAGAGAAAGGAATAGAAGAAATAAGATTTCCAAAGGCAGCGGAGGTCCATTCAAAGTCAAAATAGAAACACACACACAGATCAACCACCCCCAGGCTTCTGTGGCTGAGTGTGTAATAATCCAATATCTTTTCTCATGATAAGAGGTGATCGCAGTCGTCTACACACACACACACCCACACACACAACACACAAATCCACAGATCCCCGTATGGCTTCCTCCTCTTCAAAGCCTTTGTCCCGCCGCGTTCAAACCCCATCATTAAAAGTGATCCTTGACGGAAGCCGCACAGAAAAAAAAGGAGGAGTGCTGTGGAAGGTATACAGATGGAGAGATGTGAAGGAATCTGATCAGGAGTGAGGAGAGGAAGAGAAGGAAGGAAAGAAGAAGGGATGGGACAGTGATGAGAGGAGAAGAGACAAGAGAGGAAAGGAGGGCAACACTTTGATTCTGTTAATTGGAGGCTTTCTAGGGAAAAAAACGACCTGAATGCTGCAATTACATTCCCCAAGAGAGACTTTATTAAGACACACAGAGACACACACATACAGGCTTATGTAGCAACATGACATCCCCACGTGCACACACAAACACTGTCTAATACAGATGTTTCTGAAAACGCCAGTTTCCCATCTATCAGTGAGAATTTAACATAAACACACACTTGTCATGATGTGAAATAGGTTGCCTACAGTACAATTCAGCTTGACATTACAATAATCTCATTTATCAAAGAAAATGTATTACTGATTGGAAAAGTTGGCTTTTAATACATACACAACATTTTGACTGTAACCTTCCCACTACAGTATCAGCAGTAACTGTGCCTGCATGTTTACAGGTTATCAGCACAAGATAATGGGACTATAGATGGAAATCAGCTCTGAGCAATATCTGGTGCAGTAAATGTGGTTGCATTGTCCCTGTTGAGTAAACAATGAAATTATGTGTTGTTACTGATGCATTATTTCATGGTAAATGATCTGCTAAAATATATTATCTGTTTTTTATGTGACTAATAGACTAGGAAGCAAGACAGATCATGTCGTACTGAAGCTGATTTATTGAGACAGTATGACTGTGTCAGTTCTATATGAGAGACAGGTCTTTAGCACTATTTCTCCCCATCCTCAGTTAATGCAAACAATAAAAAACATCCTCCATGTTTACTTGTTGGCTTGATAAATTCAGAATTATAAACATTTCCATGGAAATAACTCTATCATTACGGCGCTATTAAGTGCTACTTCCTGCATAATTTTTATGTTTTGTCAAGTCAATTTATTTGTATAGCCCAATACCACAAATCACAATTTGCCTCAAGGAGCTTCACAATCTAGCATACAAACCCTCTCTGTTCTTAGACCCTTGATTTAAATGGGGAACAAACCTCAGGAAGAGCAGCAAAGGAGAAAGTCTAGTATATAATCTATATATACTTATACACTACTAATATAAAGAAGTATATGTAGTTATAAGCGAAGAGGATGGCTCCAGGAGGACAAGTGAGCAGCTTCAGGTGTTGCCCTTTATTGGAGGGCTTTTAATGTGAAACTGCAGATAATGCTGATTTTAACTGATGTTAGCCTGACAATGATTGGGGAAAAGGGAGAAATAGAATTAAATGGTGAATTTAAAGTAACATTTCTGTTTTAAAAAAGAGCAACTCCAAGCAACCGCAGCTATTCAGAATTTGGGACCCATTATTTCAATAATGGCTTTTATATGAGAAGCTGTGGAAACCTCATTGTAACTGTGAGAAATATCTGACATGTCACTTTGTCTACATCTGGTGATATTATCCAGAGTAAAAAATAATTCACCAGTGGAGTCAGTAATGTAACGTAAATCACCGCTACTTGTCCCTAAATGTTTAGTGTTTTAATTATTTTTCCCTTGAACCAACACAGAAGTCTCTCTCCTCTCCTCACACTCTCTTTTTCCAGAGTAAAGCTGAGCATTGGCAGACTCTCCTCTCTGTCCACTTCCCTTTAGAAATAGTATTGGCATTCACCTTCGTCACACACCACACTAACAGTCACCTTTTCTCTCACCCCCTCTTTGCCTCACCCAGCCTGCCACCCACATTGCTTCCTCTCTCTCTCTCTCTCTCTCTCCCTCTCTCTCCATCTAAAGGTGAATGTTAGCGGTCACTGTCGGCAGATCTGCCCAGAAAATTGAATCAGCCAGCAGGTTGGGGGCCAGGGAGGCACAAGTGCCAAGCTCTACACTGATTTAATTCTGTTTGTGTGTGTGTGTGTGTGTGTGTGTGTGTGTGTGTGTGTCTGTCCACATTTTCTATACATGTGCGTACGTGTTCATACTACATATGCAGCATTGTGCACATAACGTATGTCTCTATCCTGCAGAGAAATACTCGAGGAAACCAGAGACCCAATTACCTATAAGGCCACATCAGTAGCTCTGTACTATCCACCACATCCACTTAATATTTACTGGTCTACATTAAATCATCAGCTGGTGAAGCTGCTTAATTTTTTGCCTGTGACAAGTGCAGTTACAGGGTTTTTATTTTGAAACCAGTCAGCTAGAAACTTTAAAGAGTCAGCTGGGGAGAGAGATGTCAGCCACTCCTTAGCTTACGTTGGCGACTTAACGGCTGAGAAAGTCCGCTAGCGACAGTCGTCTTTCTAGCAAAGAAATAAAAAGCCTGCTCTTGTTTACTCCTGTATGAAATCAAAGAACCATTGTTTTAAAAATTGCTTGACACTACTACTACTTTTAGTGGAAACTAGCTGAAGCCTGTTCATGTCCCAAGTAGGCCATGCGCTAATTTGCATATCCGTAACTTCATAACCCAGCTATTCATATATTTACAAAAAAACATTAAGCTAACCTAATTGACCCTAACTTGGTTTATCATTAGCAATATATTTTCAAAGTGCTACTATTGCATCAATATGCCTCTAAATGATTACTCAACTAAATAATTGAAGTTGAGTAGAGAAAATAAAACTCAAACAGTCAAGTTAAATCATTTAGGATAAAAACAAAGGAGAAGGAGTTGAGGATCAGTGATTGGTCGTTAGTAGCGCATTCTGTCTAGCTGATGATTGGTCAACTGATCGTGCAGAGCTCCTCCACCCGCTAAACACACATGAGAGCACATTCACAGAGAAATATTGGCGACTGTCTTCAAGGAAAAGGAGCTAAAGTCTACTATTTTGGACAAAAGGATGGCAAAAGTTGCTATCTGTAGCAAGACACTAGCTAAGTTGGTAAAAATGCTTGACAGACTTAGCAGCAGTAACGAAAGACAAAACAATACACGAGCCGAGACGGAAACAACAGGCAGAGAAGCAGGTGGCAGCAGCAGCGAGAAACAGCTTATATCTAGACAAAGATGTGGCGAGAGACTATGAGAGTGAGATAAACTGAGATGCGTCTGGCTGTCAGGTAGACCAAAACAAACCATGTCGCCAAAGGGCCCGTTTCAGCCAGACTGACACTAAATTAGACCCTCTTCAAAGCAGCAAAAACACTGACTCACCATTAAGTGTGAACCCCCACCCGTGTTTGTTTGAAGAGGTTTCCTTCTCTCTTTTTATTTCGCTTCTTCTCTGATTTCAAACTTCCCCCCTTCTTTGATTTTTTCTTACCCTTCACCCTTTATTTGCTCTGTTCTTTCAACTCCTCCCTTCCTCCTCCCTGGCTTTTATCCCTTTTATCCCGTCTTTGCGCCGTCCCTCCGTCCGTCCGTCTGTCCCTCCTCATTGATTGTGCTGCCCTCTTTACCCCATCTCTCTCATTCATAATTGAACAGCATTAACTGCCGCTGAGGCCAAGAAGTCGTTTAATTAGCTGACCAGCCTGCAGAGACTCTCCCTTTTCTGCACTGCAAAATATACATTACACTCTTGCTCAGAATATTCCAAATACAGAGAATTGGCCAGTAGTGTGTTTGGATAAGAGGAGGATGATCAGTAGTAATATTTTACCCAGTGAAGTCACGAACATTCCTCTCAAATAAGAGGAGGTTTTTGTTTGGCTAATTGGTGCTGGATTTATCCGGCAATGCATTGTGTGGGTGTGTTTGTGTGTTTTACAGATGCAGTGTTTTGGTAATGATAGCAGGCAAAGTCAGCTGTTTGCAATACACGCACATACTGTATGATGCTCTTTTCCATTGGACTTCTCTTTCCATCCTATTCATCCTATTCATGCCCTTCTCTCTTCTTTGCTTTGTTCTTCTTAACTTTGTTTTTCCCCTTCCTTTCTCTGCTCCCCTCTGATTCATTTTCTAGACTTAGTTTCCACGTGCTGTGTCTACTGTGGTCTTCATGAGTGAGGAAATGTTTAAACAAAGCAGCCATTTATCATTTGCTTAGTTCACAATTTAGAGAAGCTATGTTTCTGACTCAGTGTCTAAGAGTAGGGGACAGCAAAACATGTTTATGAAGGTGCTCCACCAAAACCCAGATTTCTTGCAAATCCTCTTCCCCCTGTTGCTATTATCTAATATATGTTGTCAAATAATGCCGCTTCAAGTAGTTTTATTGGTACAACATTTTTTACTGAAATATGTTTCTGGAAATATGAAGCAACGGCTGAAATTTATTTTTAATGCTACACTCATGGATACCTTTGCTATGGGTTTTGTTAGTGGCTCTGTGTACTGCACAGTGATGCTTTGAGCTAAATATCAGCATCATAGACTGTGTATAAAGATGGACGACACCTCTCCACTTCCTCTCTCACTGTACAACAATGAAGCAAAAATATCTTGAATACGGGAGCTGTTATCTTGTGCTGGTGATGTCAGTTGGAGAGTCTGTGTGATGCCATGGTATCTAGAAACTGAACCAACTGAACTGAACTGAACCATCTTTGGGAAAATATGTTTTTTGACTTTCCAGTTTGGCCCATGTCCCATCTGCTAACATGTAGGGGGCGGGGCTTATGTTTTGGCTCCTGTCTATGGTCAGCAATATGCTCACACTGACAATGTAAACGTGCTAATCTTTAACTAGTATAATATTTACAGTGTTTATCATCTTATTTAGCACGTTAGCATGAGGACATTTGCTAATTAGTTCTAAACACAAAGTACAGTATTTGGTGCTGGACAAACAGAATTTCGACGTGATAATGGGGCTAGGTGAAAAGTTAAGGGATCACCAAAGTTCCTGAGAGGAACATAAATGTCTGTGCAAAAACTAATTGCAATCTATTTAATAGTGGTCGAATAGATTGCAATTAACCACAAAGGTCAACCTCATAGTGGCGCAATGAATTATTAAAGTAAATAGGATTCATCTTCTTGGCACCATGAATATTTGTATCTAATTTCATTGCAATCCATCCAGTAGTTACTGAGATAGTAGACTGACAGATAAATTTCTCTAAATACAATTTCCTGACTAAATAAGCAACAATAAAACTTAAAGTTTGAGGTGTGGGTGTGTTTGATCAGGTTTGATTGACAGTGGCTATTTTCCCATTGCATAGTAAGAACCTGATTGATAAAATATATATGTTAAGGGCCTGTTAAGCAGGGGCAATGTCACAAACACACTCAGACACAGACTTTTAAAGAAGTAAATAGTTCATAGCTTCATCACAATTCAGCAACATCAGTGCTAAATATGTCAGATATTCTCAGAAACAGATATTACAAGCCTGCTGAGGTGAAATGTTTCTGCTCATGGTGCCAGGTTAAACAGGTTTACTTCTGCTGTCTGGTTGTTGCTATTGGCTGCCAATAAAAATTTGATCACACATTTGTTTTTTTCTCATTATCACTCTGGCCGAGATTCCAGATCTCCCCTGATTTCATCACCTGTGCAATCTCACATCTACTGCTGGAGCTTTGGTTGCACAGTATTCAAGGTTTTATTGATCTGGTCTTCTGGAATGTTAAATTTACTGGTAACGTCTCTAGATGGATGTTATCTTGTAGGTTACTCCAAGCCCATAGATTTATTCTGCATAATAGATAAAGGCAGCTTCGCCAGTTTTAAAATGGACATTATCAGGCTGTCTGTCGGTTGGAAAATTGATCTTTTCATTTAAATGTTCTATTTACACATCACATCAATGCACTACAGTAGTAAGTAAAAAAAACAACGTAGCTCTTTTACCTTGGGGTCTCTTAATTACCTACCTCCATCTTGTCCCTCACAACGAACCAGGTAAGGCGTGAACTCAGAAGGTGTAAGGCAAGGAAGGCTGTGGGCCCAGATGGCATCAGCCCTGTGCAGACCAACTGAGTGAGATAATGGAGATCCTCTACAACCTTAGCCTGAAGCAAGGGAGGGTACCACAACTAAGGAAAACAGCATGTGTGGTACCTGTGCCAAAGATTCCCGATCCCAAGGATTTCAACAGCTGCAGGCCGGTGGCGCTGACATCGCAGCTGATGAAGTCCCTGGAGAGGCTGGTCCTTGGCTATCTCCAACCCCTTGTGAGACCATTGATGGACCCGCTGCAGTTTGCCTATCAACCTGGAATTGGGGTGGATGACGCTGTCATCTACCTGGTGCAGAGATCCCTCTCTCACCTGGAGAAGGCAGGGGGCACTGTGAGAATCATGTTTTTCCAGCTCAGCACAGGGAAGTCCAGGAAGCTCGTGGTGGACTTTAGGAGGTGCCAACTTTCTCCCCCCACACCAGTGAACATCCATGGAATGGACAATGAGATTATAAAATCTTACAAGTACCTGGGAGTTCACCTGAACAATAAACTAGACTGGACTGTGATGGCATGCTGTGGCAGCAGCATCTCAGCTGCAGACAGGAAGAGACTTAAGAGACTGGTAAAGAAGGCCAGCTCTGTCTTAGGGAGCCCTCTAGACACTGTGGAGGTGGTGGGAGACAGGAGAATGGTGGACAAGCTGTCATCCCTGCTGGACAACACATCCCACCCCCTCCAGGACACTTTGTCTACACTGTGTAGCTCCTTCAGTGGCAGGCTGCTTCACCCACCGTGTCTCACAGAGAGATACCGCAGGTCCTTCCATCCTGCAGTGGTCAGACTGTACAACCACCACGGACCCTGGTAGACCACCACACGAACTGTTACTGTACTGTCATGCAATACGGCCGTGCAATACCAACACCTATGTGGATTATATATTTATATGTATATATATATATATATATATATATATATATACAGTATAGTATAATATTGTTATTGCTGGCTGCTACTTATCTTGCACTAATTTCATTTACTTCTACTGCTGCTTCTCATTCACTACTTATTACCATGGATGTGTGATTTTACTACGTGTGCTATTTACCATATTATTCCTTTTTTCTCTCTTTTCTGCATTGTCCATCTTTTGCTGCAACAATGTAAATGTCTCCACTGTGAGACTTTAAAAGGATTTCTGATTATCAAGATGTAAGAGTGAATGTCGTCACTTGATGCCACTAACAAGAATGGTCAGGTCGGGTTTGTTTTGTTGTTTACATCTAACTGCAGTATGTTGTTGCTGTGGAGTGTTTTGTCTGTGATTGTGTTCTTTCTGATTTCCCTCTTTATTAGAAAGTGAAGAAAAAGGCTGTTTTTGGAGGGAAAAGCACAATAATTAAAAATGTTACATGAGAAATGCTGTGAAATGTCCAATGCAAAACACAATTTAGCAATAAATCTACTCCTAAATTAAGATAATGATGCATTTGCCGTAGAAATACTCCATTCCTTGTTCTCTGAAGAAAGAAGTGGTTTGAGTCCCCACCATCTGCTGCTCTGTATCTTGTAGAGGTGGAAAACAAGAACTGTACAGATCAATCATCAGCATTATTTGTGTAAATTTTTACAGATACAGTTAAAACAGTTCTAATAAACATTTTTATAAAACGAAAGGATCAAATAACTCCTTCCTCTGGCTTCTTCAGCTCTATGGAGTGTTTTAGAGTCTTTCAGCTCCTTATTTAGTTTTCACTGTTTATGTCACTATACAGTTTTCCTTTTCTTTTTGGGAGAAAACACAATGTCCAAAAAGATTGAAATTTGGCCAAATAAGGTTGATTTCCAGGTTGCTTGAAATCAATAATGGAATTACAAACTTTTATTAAGATCCATAGTTGTCTTTCCATTTTGAAGATGGAGACATCCTGCATTGACTAAATCTACCTGTGGTTCGTCTTGAACATATGCAAATAAATACCAGAAAACAGAGGAGGCTCATTTAAAGCAGACCTAGCTCACATGCCCACCTTCTGTCGGCTTGTGTTGAATATTCCTGTTCTGCTTTCTCACTATTGGTCTGTAGCATCCTGTTTGGAGAATACATTGTTCCAGCCCAAAGTTATTTTGGTCTTAATGTAAAGCATTCATCATGCTTTCTGCAGCAGCTTGCTTCTGTAGTGTACAAATAATTACTGCACACATAGTAATCAATAACCACCATCACAACTCTCTGGTCTCTCTCAAACCACACGCTCACACACTTCTCCCTCACCTTGTTGTACGAATAAACGCTTGCCCAAATTTGACCACACCATCAGATCAACAAGTTCTGGTTGTTTACCCACAATACCCGGGGGAGAAGATGGTTTAAAAAGTGTGATCGCACATTGTGAGTGGGCAATAGGATCTTGATTTGTTTGCACTGCAAGCAGATACTAGTTTACTCACTGTAGCTGAATCCAAATGTTCAGTTATACATACAGTAGAATGATATGTCTGAAGTGCTCACCATCATCCCGTGCGAGGACGACGGGGCAGCTGCTGTATGGGACAAGACTTCAAACCTCACTTGTTTCTATGGATACCAATGCAAGTCATTGACCCTGTAACCATCTCAGAATATTTTTAACAGTTTTTGACTTATTGACATTGGGAATTTGTGCCAATTTATCAAGATATGCGCTCGCTCTGCTAGTATAACAGAGATGGATAATGGTTAAGGTTTACATCACCAATAATTAACTGCTAATATTATATTCACATCAAACCCTCAACTGAGGATCCTCACATAAAAGGTGGTCTGATTTCTTTTTTTTTCTTTTTTTTTCAAATGGCACCCTAATGGCGGTTGGTATCATCAGTATCACAGGAGAGCTATGGCCACCAGCAATTTCAGTGTTTTAATGTCATCATTATTTTCATTACCAGGGACGAATCGGGATCTGTCACGTCGTTCAGCCTCCTGAGACATTTGAATGTCCAGGACTTGCTTTACAGTGTTTATGCTATAATCAGTCTGCATATGTACACACAGTGTGTGCACACTCAAAATGTGCTGCCAGCAGTAATGCTATGATGGAGTTACCAATTTGAGTGGACACTTTATAACAATTTTACAGCTTAGTTCTGAGTAAACGTAGCTGTGATCGCTTTACATGCTTCATTTAGTGGCCTGACAGGGATATGAAAGCTGCTCACTGAAACGCTCGTTCTCCAGTGACACAGAGCAAAAGGACTCCACGTGGCTCCAGACTCCTCGAGAAAATTGTTTTAATAATTGTTCCAATGAAACACGGGACAATTTATGGCTACAACACCACCTTTGACCCACTGATTCAGAAATATTTGATCCCACACCCACAGCATCCCTCTTGACTGCAAGAAAAGTGAGAGAGATGAAGTATTACTGACACCTCCAGATCACAAAGATGGATGAAACCAAGCAAACACCCACATCATGACCCTAGTCACAGGGTGTCACTCCAAGCACTCTAGTTATATTTCTTGGCTAATAAGCCTTCGAAGACACAAAATAAACCCTTAAAGATAATTTGGCACTGTTATTCAAATGATTTAACAGATGACCGATAAAGTGTTCCAGTTGTCCTAAAACCCCCGAGAACATCAGTGTGGTCTCTCCCCACTCAAGTGTTGATCTATATTTAAATTGTAGCATGAGTTGATGCCACAGCAATTACTAAAAAACTAGTACTAAAAAAGGATGCACTGTTGAAAGTCACAAAAATCATATGGTTTGCTTATGGTTATGGTTGGACTATCCCTGCCCCTGTCTCTTTCACTCCCAACCTATCTACACTTATTTTACAACAGCAGTAAGTGAAATAAACAGATTTATGTCAAGAACTGGAAGATTAAATAAAACTTGACTCAACAATTTAGTTGATGTTTTGCTCCACTGGCTTCCCCAGCTCTGTCGCTGCTCTCACTTTCTTCTTGAAGAAGCCACACAAATAAAGCAGTCTACGCACAAAAAAGTAAGACAAGGTACCAGCCGTGAAGTTGTGTGCTGAGGTTGTAAGTCCATTAGAGGAGTCGACCGATGTTTTTACACTGAAGGTGATAGATGCTTATAAGTCCAAATGTTCTTGTCGTATGTATCATCAGGGTCCTATTAATCAATGACAATATGAATGACAATACTTCTCTGAGTAAGTACAGAAATTCTCACCTATTCTAATGAGGTAATGTTATGTTTTGCTTTCTTCAACAGTTTGTGCAGCTGTTTCCTCAAGCTGTTTGTCTTGTGATTTAACCCCCAAAATTGTGCACGTCAGTCAAAGATAAAATACCAGAAATATAGCACATTCCTAAAGTTGTGGGTCTCATGGTCCCCAGAGGATGAAGCTGACTTTGTGATGACTACTGTCTTTTGTGATCCCCTGACTTTTCATCTAGCACCACTAACAAGTAACAACGTTTTCACTGTTCCAGTAAAACTACTGGATGGATTGGCACAACATGTTCTACAGACTTCATGGTTCCCAGAGGATGTATTCTATTCTCTCTCTGACTTTGGTGTCTTGTGCCTTTCCCTCTATATTACCAATGCTTTGGTTTATATCAAAATACCTGTATAAATAATTTGGATGCTAAGAAATGATGAACATGAACATGGTCATCATGGTCACCCACTAAAACATTTTTCTATTTCAGCCAATTGTGTTGTGTTGTTAGCATTTAGTAGAACAGCCTCACAAAGCTGCTAGCATGGCTGTAGACTGCAGAACCATTTTAGTATACTCTTCTATCTCTGAAAACCATAGCTACCACAATAAATGTAAATGGTTACCACCTTTTACCCTACTCATGCCCATTTTGTCTGTTTTCTTTCTGTAACGATGTTGGAGAATTAGATGCAAAGTCATGCATCCAGTTTTCATATTTCAGCTGCAAAAAACGTCAACTACTAAGACTTTTGGGGATATTTGTGCCCAATTGCCTGATTAATCTGTATGTTACAGTTCACATCAGTGCTTCTGGTGTGGCACTTATTCTTATTCTGACTGATATTCTGTACTATTAGGTTAGATAGTAGGTGATCAATGTATTGGCAACAATTAGAGATTTTCTTGTAAAAATGTTACTCTTTCATATCCAGAGAACATGGTCGTACAAATTAGGTTCAAATACTACTTTCAGTGGAATAGAGTTTATAGCCTTTGTTATTAGTTTAGCCCCAGCATGCAGATTCACCACAGAGAGGGGAGGCACTCCTTTACATTTATCATTATAACTAAGGCAGCACAATATGCATACTGCTGTGTGCATACTGTATATGTGTATGTGTGTGACAGCATAGAGGGAGCATATGTGTGAGTTTATGTGTGTATGTGCTTAAATAGGTGTAGGTAGGTGGTGTGTGTGTGTGTGTGTGTGTGTATGTGTGTGTGTGTCCTCTAAACACCAACAAAAGAGTTTGTCCTTCGAGCATGGCAGACAGGGACAAAATTGAATCTTTCCCTTTCATTCCCACTGAATGTTTGAATAGAGTAATATGCTTCGCTCTTTCTTTCTCTCTCCTCAACAGTATGCCAAACAAAGGACTGCTTTCAGCCTTTAATTGAAATGCTGGGTTGTGTTTAAGGACACACACACAAACACACGTACACCCACACAAATATATTCCAATATACAAAAAGTATGCTACAGACATTCAGTACACACACACACTCAATTCAGTCTCACACACACAAATAAGGACACAAAGATGTAGCTGGCAGAGATGACACACACATCCATAACACATGTACGTCTGTCATTGTCAAGAACCTCCACTGACTGCGTTCATTTCCACGAGTCTCCCTCTGTCCTCTCTTTGACCTGTTCAAATCTGTTTTCAATTCCCATATTTTCACTTTTTCACATTTTATATAAAATCTGCCCCCTGATCCAGCTCACTCTCTCTTTCTCCTTCCTTTATGTGCAGTTTTTTTGCTTCTTCTCTTTTTCCTCACCCCTCGGATACCTCCCTTCCTCTCTCCTCATTATCCTCTTCTGCCACAGCGGACATCGCGGAGCGACGGAATAAAAACGGAGTGAGAACACACTCAGTTACCCTCCTCTCCTTGTCATCCGTCTCTTCCTCCTCCTGCTCTTCTTTTTTAAGGATTTGAAAGGGATCGCTTACTGTGGCCCTTTGGTTTCAATGTGGCGTTCTAGTGATGCTAACAAGCCATTTTTAGGGAAAGTGAAACTTTTTCCCTGCACAATATGACAAGTGTCTGGTGAAGGAAAATAACCAGGCAAAATTCAAAATGCCAAGGTGTAGCTTTAAGACGACAAGGCTAAATTGGCTATTATTTTCCCTTCCTGTCTGTGCTGTCCCTCTCTACCTCTAATCCCGGTCATTCTCTTTATTAATGAATGCAGGCAGCCACACGTATCTCTACATGTACAGGTGTTTGTGTGGACATCTTAATCAGTGGAGTTTAGAGGCAGTCTTAAGCATACTTGTGCAGGTAAAATCTGATCATATCTGTGAAATGGTTGGGAGTGGAGTTCTCAAGAGACCCAGAGTGGAGCCTGCATTATTTGTTTGTATAGGATGACATTTTAAAGCAGTTTTTTAATTCTCTCTGTCTCTGTCCACTCTTCACTCTCTTTCTAGATTCAGTTCAATTCTCTGAACCTCCTGATTATTATGTGGTCATAGAAGATCTACTGAGATGAGGTTGGACTCTTTGTCCTGCTTCCCTCAGCATCATTCCATGAACTAAATCATGGTCTGTTACAGTAGCATGAATTTCATCAGAGATTACTGTTCTTGAACTTGGACTTGGTCGTGCTCTTCCTCGTCCTCATCATTCAGCACCTCTTACACGCACTCTTCCTCAATCCTTAGCCTCTCTGATTGTTTCCATTCATGGTACAAACCTTCAACAACTTGCACACTCTGAACTGGCTTATATTGGTTTCAACATCATTATCAAGTGTCATCAATTTTATGATGACATCTGAGCTTTATTTGTGCTTAACTTTTGTCACCAGTGGTTACCACTAAGCATCATGTGTTTTAGTGTGTGAGAATGTGTTTAGAGTTTTGCAAAAAGAGTCAATGAGATCTGCAAATTGTGTCTAACTGGGTGAAAATTGTTTATGGTTTTGCCAAAAGAGTGATCGATTGTGACCATGTGGAGCAATGAGAAGCCTTCCTCAAATAAACACATGAACCTTATTTTCATCACATTTTCGACATTCGATCATGTGTCTGAAGTTTGACTGCCACTTTTTTTCACATTTTCATTTGACAGATTTTCCATAATTTTGCATTCATTTTGGATGGAAACTTTCCAACTGTTTCTCTGTCTGACAAATCAGTGCCATCGGTTTCACACAAAATCAAGTGCAGTATTATTTTCTACACATTTCTAAACAAAAAAATGCTATTTGACTTTTCAGCAGTCTAAAAAGTAACTTTTGTGCCACCTTGAGCCTCCAGAACAGCTTCAGTGCTCATTGTCCAAGTTTCTCTGAACTTTACTGAAGGCATGAACACACTCTTCCAAAAGAAATTCCCTCATCTGGTGACTTTGATTGCCATAGCATATGATTCATATTATTTTCATTCAGTGACCCCTCGTGCCCTGCATGGAAGCATCTGCATTCATTATATTTCTTCACTCATTTCTTCAGGTGTTTCCTTTACTCTTATCTGTCAACCATCTGTATGTTGGCTGTGTGCAAATGTACAGTATGTATGTTTGCGTCAAGAGAACACATCCTCATTCGGACTTCTGCACCTTTAACCCCTGACACTTTGATATTTGGCCTCAGCAGTGCTGCATCAGTTTCAGAAGTCACAAGGAGCCAACTGAGAGATGGCAGCTAACCCACAGAGGGGAGGAAGAGCCTGATAACTTCTGTCAAGAGGAGGGGAAAGGAGGGAAAGGAGGGAAGGGCGAGGGAAAAGAGCAGGAGAGAGGAGGAGAGGCACCACATTTTCACAGGGAGCAGATGGGTGAAAGATGGATCTGTTTTATTATACCAGTCTAAACCACTTTAAAAGCCAGTGTAAGAGCAAAACATTTTATTTCAAGAAAATATTTTTATTAAATGAGAATACTCTGTATACTTCCCTGTATCTTGTATATCATATCCAATGCCATAGTGTGATTATTTTCTCAACTTCAGATACTCATTTACCATGTGAGCAATCAGATAAAACCCCCAAAACGACAGCAGTAACTGGCAAAACTCATTGTGCTGCCTCCCTCTCTGACTGTCAAATCGTTTTCTAATCAGATTGCTGGTTATGACTCTATCTCCATGTCTGTTTACATGTACTGTAACTAAAATATTAGGTGAATTTCCTGGTAGGAGAAAAGGATCAGCTTCGTTCCAACATCACAAATCATTCTTAATTATCATCCCGCGGATCCACAACAAAGAGAAAATATTGTAATGAGGCGCTTCGCTACTTTCCTCTACACATTGCAGCGGAGGTGAACACTCATTTTTCAGCCCTGCATTTGCATAAATTCTCTTCTTTTTTAAGTTGGCGCTGCCAAAAGTGATAAAGTGCATGGAGTACCAGGGAGGAGAATCAGAGAGAGGGGGAAGGGAGGAGGAAAGCGGAGGGGGGAATGGGGTTAGAGGTAGCAGAAGGGAAAAGTAAAGTAAGTTTAAAATAATAGAGAATGCAGAAGATCTGCATAGACTGTCTGCAAAGGGACAAAAATAGGAGGGTAAGAACAGTGTCTGGACCAGACACACAAGCACTGTGACAAATAGAAAGAGAGAGGAAGAACCAAAAAAAAGTGATGGCGGAAGAACATCAGGTCTGATTTGACCAATATAATGAAGAGAGAGAGTAGAGTTGAAGAAAGAGGCAGAGATAATGTGAGTGGGACAGATAACAAACAGAGAAAGCTGCAGGCAGGAAGCTATAATGGACTTTTGAGTGGAGAGAACGAGAGATAGATTTACGAGGAAAGAGGGATGAGTGCGAGGAAATACAGCGATAGCGTGATGGAGTGCTAAGTGGAAGGGGTAAATTGTGTCCCTGCCTGTGTTCTGTTTTTACAAAGCCTGTCATAAAAACGGTGTTTAAATTTAATGGACGGCTGCAGTAGGACACACGTACGCTTACAGACACACACACACACACACTCTCAGACATATTTTCTCTCACCATGGCGCAGGATCTCTGCTGTTGTGCCAGAGAACTAAGAGTATCTATGCTGTATTTGACTTAGATTCATAAATTTTTACATGCGGGGGTATCACCATATTGTCAAACAAAACTCCAATGGTGTAATAGAAAAAAAGCTTAAATCAGTGCTAAAGCCAGAAACTGCTACCAGCTAGAATAAAGTGACCAACATACAGAAGTGATGTTATGGCGTGAACGATCCGATTCTTTTGAACAGATCTTTGGTACGAATAAAGGGGAACTGATTCATACTTGTTATTGCTGTGCCCAAATTCTAATTGCTGCCTGCCCCACTCCCCTTTACTTCAGCAGTGAGAACCAGCCAGTAACACTAGTGCATTCAAGGCAGGGCAACTTGATTTACATGAAATATTTCATAAATGCTAAGTCCATTCCCTGACAAAGCAGAGGGATATGTTTTGTATAATGTTTTCAATGCAGATAATTGACATAAGGTCTGGCAATACGAGTCATTTAGTGCAGCAAAATGAAATTACATTGGTGGGATGTATAAGTTTGAATCTGATATTGCAGATAAACCTTGCCCCTACAAAAAAAAGAGCGATGAGCCATTCTTTTAAAATGGTTCCCAAAAAGGAACGGAGCCTTAAGATCCAGCTCCTTTCAAACAGCCGCAATTCACTAATATACAATAATATAACATTTTTCAAAAAAAAGAATACAAAACAAATCTGTTCTGGAAATGTTTCATGTAATGAATGCTTTTGTAGGGTAAATACAGAATGAAAATAAGACATGTAGTGTTGTGATTAAAGCAAAAAGCAAAAGTAAGATACATATTTTATGTTTAGTCAAACTTCAACCCGCTGTCACTGTCGACACTGACCAGAAACAAAAATGGACAACTGCAGAAATACGTGAAACATCAATCTTTGATATGAAAATAAAGAACACTATAAATAAACATCTGCATTTTATAAATAAGTGTCTGCAGTGTTTGCGGCACTTCTGTGGGAGCTTACAAGTTCTCAGTGTGAAAGGCAGGCATTTCAAGTTACTGCTTCTGCAGGTTAAATTACACTATACAGACAATAAAACACACACACACACACACACACACAACGCAGCAAATCTCATGACTTATCTGTTACCCACAAATGCTCAAAGGTAGAAAACACACCCGTACCATCCATTCTCATAAACATTCACATTGCGCACACACACACACACACACACACACACACACACACACACACACACACACACACACATACAGAGGCACACGGACTGAGAGCTTGGCCTTGTCTGGTGCAGTCATGGCTGGCTGTGGACTAACAGAGATATATGAGAGAAGCGAGCTGTGTGAAGAACAACATTTATCTACAACCCCTTCCCTTTAGTATGCAAGGACACCTACCAACAGAAACATGTGGCTCTTTATATCACTGTCAGCTCAGTCCATTGCGCATTATTGTCAGGAAAGCAGCCAATTAGAGCATATTGAAATTTATTTTTAATTTCCCTCATTGTGTTGGTGTGTTAACATTTGGACAACAGATATGTGTTGCACTTGCTCCCACACCGTCCACCACTCACTGACTATCAGTAGTCAGTGTGTGAGTAATTACTGTTTGTGTAGGAACAGTTTCAGGTCCTCCACAGACAACAGCTGCCTGGCAATCACTCACTTAGCGCTGCAAACAATAAGGTGAACTGTCCTTGGAGTAGGAGGTGGAGGAAGACACAACCAAAGAGTGCGAGCAAGAATGAAACAATGCTCGGCCCAAGTCTGGCCTATGTACTGCACAACTGTCAAATCAGACATAACTGGGCCTGAATGTTTTCGACACAATAGTAAAAGGCCGTGGTCCAGTTGTGACCCACATACTGTAACATTGTAATAGTTTGTCCCAACTACGCAGTTTCACAGTTTGTCTTCCACCTGCACCAAACTCATTTTGGACTATTTTTATAACATGACCTCTGTGTTTGGCAAAATGTGGTAGGTCACTTGCAATGGAATCTTTACTTACAGACATGCCAGATTCACACACAGACAACCTCTGCAATTATTACAAATTACTAGAGGTCTCCAGGTAATATTAGTCCCATGCGAATAGGTGTTTAGTGGATTCCAACAGCAATGTATTTTACAGCATCTATTGAAATACAACATAGAACTAGCTATCAAAAACATCACCCAAATTCTATGTGCTTTTATTTTCTGCAAAATCTCATTTAGTGAGATCCTGATGATGTCATACAGTACAAAGCACTGTTTGGTTGCATTTCAGTGTTTGAAGTGCTTCTTTAAGTTGAAGTGAAACAGAGACTTGTGAAAGATCACATCTCTCAGAACCCACAATTTACCCAGCATGATGTTGGCCCTGCTTTCATACCATTATACAACATTGTGTTTGTGTGCACGCATGTGTCTCTGTGTGTGTGCATTTGAGGGTTTAACAAAAACACTTCAACTCCCTCATTCGAGTTCCCTACTGTTCTGCTGTCACTCACACACACAGACACGCACACAGCGGTGGTTCTCTCAGTGTGTGAGTGACCCAGACTTTTGGCATCTTTGGCAGCGTCAGGGTGCAACCTCTTTCTTTCCTCTCATTCTCCTCATCAAACAGAGAGAAGAGAGGGATGAGGGAGGAAAGAAAGAAGGTGGAGGCAGAAGGTCAGTGCAACAGAGAGAGATGGATAGGGCGCAATGAAGATTAACCAAAAAAAAAAAAAAACACACACAATAACAAAGACTGAGGACGAGCGGAAAGGGTGGTGAAAGGTGGAAGAGCAATGGAGAAAGATTGGGGGATGGAAAAGAATAAGGGCCTGGCAGGGAGAAATATGGTGAAGCATTGAAGCAGGTGAAGAGAGAGCTGAAAAAAGAAAGATTGAGGAGAAATCAAGAGAACTGGGACAATGTTTATCTGTATTAGTTGTGGAAAAAATGCTTCCTAGTGGCTAATCTGTGCTGTGGTTTAAATCCAAACACGGAGTCTATGATCTTGTCAGACTCTACTTTCTCTAATGTGTCCAGCATTTTTGTGAAATCTGTCATTAAATAAATCAGTAGATAAATATATAAATATTATGCGAACATAGCAATGTTGTTACTTTTTTAGACATCGCTGGTGTAATAATTGTGAAAGTACACTTAGTTGTAAGCTTATAACTTTCAGTTTCAGTTAAATTTCAGTTAAATATATCATATAGCAGACAAACACAGTTAGAGTGCATATTTGAGAAGTGAAATGAAGTTTATAGGATTTACAGAAAGTATGCAATAATTACTTAAACAAAAGTAGGCAGGTGCATAAGGCACCCTTGTTGTTTTATTGATTTGAATACCTTTAGCATTAATTATTGGAACACAACATTTGTTTGTTCAGCTCATTGACCCTTGACCTACATACACAGGTGAAGCCAATCATGACA
>JAVQJL010026239.1:0-28785 GCA_036024295.1 Nannoperca obscura | reverse complement strand
GCTGCTGGGAGGAGGCCATGGGGCTTGTGGCCCTAATGTTTTACCAACCTGTATGTTATGTGAATGAAATAAAGATGTGGAAAGGCACCTAACTCTAGTCTGAAGTCTCATGAAGTTCCGTCGCTATACGGTCATCCTAACAACCTTTCCTTGCTCATTTTGCTAAACACCACTAACCACATTAGTTCGAATGGAAATTTTAAGTGATACCATTTAACATCAATAAAGACAACTAACAGATTAGGATACTACTTCTGTTTCACGGCATACAAATGTAGCATGTCATTTCTGGCTACCATCTTTGTTTGTATTAACAATATTAAATTATTGTATGACCTTCAGAACAGCATTAAGTGTGGTTACATAACCTTCTGGTCACTTAGCTGGTCATACATGAAAGGTGCCAACTGGGGATAAGGTTAGCCAAACTTATCTGAAAGAGAAAAATAAGCAACCTGGTGAAATCATTACCTGAACTGTCTATTGTCAACATCCATCACTTCATGTTCCAAATTATCTACCATTTTTACAGAGCACAATTCTGCCCATTACAGTCATATTTTGCATGCATGACCAGCTGTATGTGATATGAATCCATGATGAAGTAAATGCATTCAAATAAACCAGCATGGTTTAAAATAAAAGCATCCAGCACTCATGTCTTCTGACTGTGTCCTCTAGAAGAGATGAAAAAGCACAGAAAGAAAAAGAGAAGAAAACAGAATTCTAATCAGATGAGATTGGAAAACAGAAGTGATAATTAGTCAGCGGGCTGAATGCAAGCAGAACATTAACATACACACACAACTATGCACACATACAGACTTTGCTATGTGCTCACTTATCAACACTACATAAAATGTTATGTAGTTGTTATGTTCATCAATGTACTTGTTAGATCCCGGTTAAAGCCCTTGTTACAGGACTCCACTGGACCAGGTTTTCGTTTAAAGGGTCCGATCTTTAGTTCTATGGGGTCTTACCCTATTAGAAATTCAAAAGATTTTTTAAGCTGGTGTCGAGGAGACACGCCTAGCTTCTAACTGCCTCCATCCGGTCACTTACCCTGCTGCCTCTGATTGCGCCACTTAGTTGCTCGGAGGTGTAATCAGCCATGCCCGTTAATGGCAGCTCTCCCCTTAGATCTGTGCACTTGGTGAATTGCTAGGTTTGCGGTTCGATGGCTTATGACTAAGAAACCCTCAGGGTATATTGTAAAACTAGTGGATCAATGTACCTTTAAGAACTGTGCAGATGTTGTACACACTTAGTGTTAACTGTTTTACTTTCATGAGAAAGCTTAATAACAGGGAAAGAAGACTTTTACTTCATTTATATTTGTATTTATTGCAGGTATTGGCAGCTACAGCATTACAAATCAAAAATCAAATCAAATTATAATCATAATCATCCTACTCTCATCTTATTCTGAATCTCTAATCAATCAAAATTTGTATAATAGGAAAAAGAGGCTAGTCTGGCCAGTGGTAACCTTTCATGATCCTCCTGCCGGTGAAGAGCTGTCAGTGGAAATCCAAAACTCCATCCAAAGTTTCAATCCAAAAACTGCTCTACTCCTCTGTTGGCTCCTCTGAATCGAATTCTGCCGGCAGCTGATAATTTCCTTTGTGGTTTGGATATTTTCCAATAGTTGCTGCCGATCCGTCAGAGTCCTCAAGTGCTGGCTGGAGGTTGATCCTGTTCCGTCACAAGGTTCTCCTTCGCCGCTCCGCATCCTGCATCGCTTGCACTGCTCTGAGGCTTGACAACTCTGACTTTTCCTTTTAACCATTTTGCTGGCTCTGTTACTTTCCTAAAACCGTTTCTCAATGCTTAGTCACATTTTCATACATGGCCTTTTCTCCACTTGTCTTCTCTGTAAATGTAACCTTCACCTCCATATCCTTATTTGGAACTTCCTTCCTCTCAAACACATACGTATCCATATTTGGAAATGCCTTCCTCTTCAACTGTTTGTCATACATTGCCCTAATCTTGACCTCCTAACCATCTGTCACTCACATCCTGCCGCTAACAGTTTCAGTTCCTCTTTACCACACACAGGCCTGTTAAACTTAAAGCATCCCTATATTTTTTGATCACATATCAGATTATAGTTATCAATCATTTTAACACTTCATAATAGTCTTTTGTGTTTAAGCGTCCCGATTATTCAGGTTCAAGAGTCCTGTTCATGTTGTTTCAATGGAGGCAATATCCTGGGGTCTCAATTCTTTCTGACAACTTGATATATGTATATCATCTATACTCAATATATATCATCTGTATCCACTTCAAATGTGAGTATGTATGTAAGTGCAGCAGGCCCAGTTGGAAGAATTAGTGTGTGTGTAATCGGGGATAGTCAGTTTGTCTGTGTGTGATTGTGGTAATGCAGATTTTGCCCCAACATTTAAGCTACCCACAACAGTGATGGTGTTTCACAGCCCCCTTGCTTGTTAGAAAGAGTTATGGCTGTGCACCTGTGTGTGATGGCTGAAAACCATTCAAGGTGGAAGGTCCTGAACTTATTGCAATCAACAGAAACAGGTCAGAACTGGCTGGGCCATTCCAGTTTAGATATTGTGTCATTATTATTTGAGAAGCAATGATAGGTTATTATTTTGAAAATATATGAAGGAACCACTGATCTCCACCTAGAATAGGTTGGGTTATTTGAATTATAAAATAGTGTGTACAAGCAGTTTGCATCAACCTTTGATCTCTAGTGTCTTTTTTGAACCTCTTTGAGACTTCAGCATCAGCACAACTGAGCAGAAGACTTACAATCAGGTTCATAAGTATTGGGACATTGACACAATTCTCATCTTTTTGGCTCTATACAACACCACAATGAATTTGAAATGAAACAAACAAGATGTGCTTAAACTGCAGACTTTCAGCTTTAATTTGAGGGTATTTACATCCAAATCAGGTGAACGGTGTAGGAATTACAACAATTTATATATGTGGCTCCCACTTTTTAAGGGACCAAAAGTAATGGGACAATCCACTCAAGAGCTATTTCATGGACAGGTGTGGGCTATTCCCTCATTATTTCATCATTAATTAAGCAGGTAAAAGGTCTGGAGTTTATTCCAGGTGTGACATTTGCATTTGGAATCTGTTGCTGTCAACTCTCAAAATGAGATCCAAAGAGCTGTCACTATCAGTAAAGCAAGCCATCATTAGGCTGAAAAATCCAAACCCATCAGAGACATAGCAAAAACACTAGATGTGGCCAACTGAAGCAGTTTAAGCACATCTTGTTCGTTTAATTTCAAATCCATTGTGGTGGTGTAATGAGCCAAAAAGATGAGAATTGTGTCGATGTCCCAATACTTATGGACCTGACTGTATAAAGCAAATAATGGAGGACCCAAGACAGAACCCTGAGGTGCGCCACATGAAAGAGTTTCACAGAAAAACTCAAAGTCCTGTCTGAGACATAAGAGGAGAAATAATCCAGAGTGCTCCAAAAGACACCCACCCACTGCCTAAGCCTAAACCTCAGGAATCTGTGATGTACAGTAATCCTTCTAAAATGATGGGTGCCGTCAAAACAGTAGTGAGCTGATTGGCAACAACATCCTCTATTTTTTTAGATAAAAGGCAGGTTAGAAATAGGTCCAAAGTTTTTGTGAAAGGATGGATCAGGGTTAGGTTTTTTCAGAAGAGACTGAATGTTTATAATAATGTGCAAAACATGCAATCTAAATGTAAATTATTTGACATACATTTCTCTGTGCTAATTATGTTCAAAAACCGTTCCATATGCTTTGTATTATTCTTTGTGTGTTGTAGTGATTTGCTGAGTCAGACCTATAAACAAAAAGACAGGAATGAGACGCACACTCAGTCCTTAGGCCTTGAACTTAAAATAAAGTCATCATGTGCGAGCAGTACATTCAGGACAGTTGAAACATTGCAGAAGTGATGTCTGCATGCTGATTATTAATTGCAGAGCAGCTTAGCTTTTTTAAACAATAATAGCTGAACATTCCTGCATAATCCATCATGAGACATTAGTCCTTGCTGTACACATCTTTATTAGCATAAAGCCCTATCTCCTGATCTCTCCTCCCCCTTGTCTCCTCACTCCTGCTGCTTAGCCTTATCTCCTTTACACAGTGCTAATAAAACTTAGTAGTGTAGTAGTGCCCATTGCCTCTTAGGCAGGAAATTAGAGAGGTCTGGAACACCTCAAAATGTATTAGCACAGCAGGATAACTTAAGGCAGCTGCAGTGATGGTGTTGGTTTGAACAATGAGTGAGAGGTAGATAGAGAGAATAGTGTGCACTATAATACGTTTACATTATATTTGAAAGATGTCTTTTAAATCTCTAACCCCCTTTTTTCTTTCTCACTTGTCCCTTTCTCTCTCTCTCTCTCCTTTCTTTGTCCTCTTTTTATTTTTTTCCATTTGGCACATCACCTCTGTCAGTTTACTCACCTGCCCCTCATCAGTTCATCTACCTGCAGTATATCTACCCTCTTCAGCCATTATTTGCCCGATTGTAGAATCAACCCCCATGGCAGGTACACACTAAAGCCAGCATAGTTTTTGCACTAAGTAGATTCTGTTTCTTTGTGTTCTCAGTGTACTAATCTCCTGTGTCCCAGGGCCAATCACACTTCCCCTCATTCCCTGTGCTCTGCACAAGTAGGTTCGGATAGTGATGGACTGGATGTTTTTAGATGGAAAGAGTGGTGGGTGATACATTTGCAGATAGACATGTGTATGTGATATGTGTATGTGTAAAATGTATGGTTATGTTCAACAAGATAGAGAGTTAATTTAGCTCAGATCTCTGTGCTGGAAAACCTGAACAGATAATGTAATGTTAAAGGAAGAATTCTGTTAAAGGAAACATTTGCCGCCTGTCCACTCAGTGTTGATGGTAAATGTCATCAATGGAAACAATACATTTCTTAGTGAGAGCTATGTTGACAAAAAAAACGGAGTTGTCCTGCTTGCTAAGCCATACCAGCAGTACCTACATGTACCGGGATGCAATGCATGCAAGCTTTTAACCCCTCTGAGCAAGCTAGCTGCTGGGTACTGCTAATTAAAGTTAGACACTGTTGCCAAGCCAATGAATTCCTGCAGTTTGACCATTTCTTTTTCTCACATAGATATAACATAACTGTCAGGGCATGTCTATTAGATACAACAGCAACACACACACACACACATACCGGCAAGTAGCTGAACAGGCTTTTGTAAAATAACAAAGGTATCGCTACAAATACAGCAAAATAAAAAAAAGGTTACTGGCATCCAACCAACTACTCTTGTTATTTAGTTGGCTTAAAAAGAGGCTAACGTTTACACAGTTTCTCTTGACTGTCCCTCTATATTACAGAATTACTCCAACATTGCCTTAGCCTGTGGGGCCAGCCTTGCCTAGTCTATGGCTATTACTTCGTTGATCAAAACATAGCATTAGATGACAACATAGACTGTATATAAAGATACAGTCAACTTCCTCCCATTATAAAAAATAAAACCAAAATATCCCGGATACGGGAGCTGCCATCTTGTGATGGTGACGTCATTTGGAGCCAGAGTCTTACAGCAGTGATCCGCAGTGGAACTGCAGTATTGAGTTCCCGCCTATACAGCCGCCTGAGCTAATTGCGAGCACACTCACAGTTGTCAATCATGACGTGACACCCCATTTTGATAGCATCAAATAAACCAAATGTATAAAAACTTGAAAACACATCAGCGTGAATGAAAGAAATCATCTTTGGGAAAAATGTATTTGGTGTGCAGTTTGGCCCATGTCCCATCCACTAACATGCAAGCTTATGACCTATACTGCAGCCAACAACAGGGAGCAATTGAGATGTTTTGGCTATATTTTTGGAGAGCTGTCATGTTGTCCATCTTTATATACAGTCTATGGGTTACAACAATACTCAATTGTCATCTGCCCTCTCAGCCCTTCTGGTCTTGGTTGTCTTTTCCAGTTTACCTTTGGGATCATGAGTAAGGTCTCCAGCACAACTCTGCCCGAATGAGTAAAAAATGTCATGCATAGTAACTCACACACAGGCTCCCGGGATTGGTACTGGCATCTGTCTCACCCCTGCATTTCTACGTCTGTGTACTCTATAGCTACAATATATATGAGAGTATATATGACTGTAAATATATCCTCGTCCATACTATCCTCTGCACTCATAAATTGGGATGCCATTTTTGCTTTTGGAAATGTACAGTGGCATGCAAAAGTTTGGGCACCCCTGATCATTGTCAAGATTTTCCTTTATAAATCATTGGTTGTTCGGATCAGCAATTTCAGTTAAATATATCATATAGCAGACAAACACAGTGATATTTGAGAAGTGAAATAAAGTTTATAGGATTTACAGAAAGTCAAAAATACCTTCAACCAGAATCCAGACCCTCATTGGAAGCTATAGGAAGCTTTTAGAGGCTGTTATTTCTGCAAAAGGAGGATCTACTAAATATTGATGTAATTTTTGTGTTGGGGTGCCCAAATTTATGTACCTGCCTACTTTTGTTTAAGTAATTACTGCACACTTTCTGTAAATCCTGTCAACTTCATTTCACTTCTCAAATATCACTGTTTGTCTGCTATATGATATATTTAACTGAATGTATTCAGACAAACACATACACACACATATGTATGTAGAGGCGTTCACACCAATCCTGAATCAGTAACCCAATAATAGCTGTAGTTGTTAAACGTCATAATTCACTGCTGACCTCTCACGTACCTTTAGAAAAACTCTGCATGTGTTTTTACTTTTGCAACCTTTCTTTTGTGTAATTTCCAGAAAAACATTTGCATTACACTGTCTTACATCAGCACCAATAATGTTGTTACGTTCCTGCTTTCTGCTCTGTTTCCCTTGTCAACCCTGTAAAGTCCTCCCTTTTTAAGATGATAGTAATACAAACCCAACATGTAGCTGCTTCACTGTAAAAGCTGCAGTTTCTCTTTCTTTCTCTATTTCTGCCTCTGCCTCGCGACTCTCTGGAGCCATCCAAGCATTTCCGGCCTGTGCAACTCACCTGACCGCCCTCATGACTGGCTACCTGCCTCCACAGTTCTTCCCCGGATTCTTGTTAGAGACGATGTCACATTACGAGGAAATCACACCCCTCTCTGAGTGGTAAACACGTCAGCATCTTCCAGTGTGTTTGCATACATGCACAGACAAGTTCAGAAAGAAATCGGGCAAAATCTTTTCACGTACCGACTGGTTAAGAAACAAAACATTACGTGATTCTTTCTAGGGGGCTGTGTTACAAACAAAATGCAAGGTTTTCTGAGTCAAATGTAATAATATCCAAACACACACAAAGTCCTTGAGATGTGATCAGGCTCACAAAGTCAATCAGTCAGCCTGTATCTGCATGACAAACTTCACTGACATATAGATTGTAGTTTTGGATTAGTGGGGATTATTTGTGGTTACTGCTCTGCTCAGTCTAAGAATTGAATAAATATATGACAAGGTAACTTTAGAGGAAGTGAAGAGTTTTGAGCTTTGTGACTGGGACCCTTATAACTAACAATTAAAGCTAAGAAGTATTGTTCTGATGTTTAAAACAAGAACATATCACACCACACAGTGACAAGTATTTGTAATTGATAATATCTGTGATATATCTTCTTCCTCTGCACCATTGACTTCCATTGCCAAACTGTGGCACTGGATGACATGCTCCTTCATTACCACACACACACACACACACACACACACACACACACACACACGTGTATTTTAAGCCAACCTCACACCTACTTACTAGAACACCAAATGTGCATTAATCCGCCGCTGAAAATAGTTCCCAACAAAAAGCACTTTTCCTTTTGACAAAATATTTGTGCGTCTTATTTTAAAGTTTGTCTCCAGTAGGAAGCAATGGGTTTATGACTGAGTGCAACAAACATTGTAGGAAGAGACACAATAACTAATCTACTGGTTACTAATTAATCTCTTTTCTGGATTTGTTGACAGTAAGAAAAAGATATGTTATGCCAGCCATAACTTTTAATAGATAGTATAGACTAAGGCAATATTTGCCAAAAAGATAAGTAAATACAAGATACCACATTGTCAAGATGGCCACATTTCTTTAAAAGAATTAAACATAAGGAGGGTGTTGGGCACAAACCCTCTGAGCTGGAACTTGTTTGCATTTGGCCCCAGTGGTTTCTGAGAAGTGTGTTATTTGTGTGTGTTTTCCTGGAGTCTTGCTGTGCTTTAAGCACCCAGGTGACAGATTATGCGGCGCTGTGTGACAGAATGAGGCAATCAGTGACTTTATGGAGCATTAATCTGATGATGTGCTATGAATAGCCTGCTTCATTAATATGAGAAAACGACTTTGTTGTAAATTTCTGAAATGCATTTTTAGACACACACGTAAAAGATTAAGAAGTCTGTCAGCGAAAAGACAGAAGAGCAAACTTGTTGACATGCAGTGTACACAAGGTGTTTCATATTTTACTTTTTTTTGTGCATCAGATACGGGATGTTCTTTGGTATTTAAAGATATTTTTCCACATTTCTGTCAGTTCCATCACTTCTTGCGACTCACCTCGACTTCTATGCATTCGTTAAGTTTCTTGCAGGTGGCTGATATGGTCTCTGTGGTGCCAAACTCAAAGTACCAGAGCTTGTTCTTCATCCTGAGGAGCGAGAGGGGGAAGCAAGAGGATAGACATGTTTTTAACTAACACATTAGAAAACATTCCCAGGAGCTTGCACACGAGTACAGTGTTGTGAGCCTACAGCGGGATTTGTTTAGGGTGCACTGGGCACATATTGAAGCTGTCCGGTGCCTTGAGTCATCTCACATTTTGAATCTGACAGCTCAGGACAGCCAGCAGCCATGTGACCACAGAGGTCAAAGCTCCATCGATGCACCCTGAAGCCTTAAAGTGGAGAAACTGGCACTGGCAGCATTGATTGCTGGATACTGAGCCACAGAAAGTTAACCCCACCATCTGTCAAACAGCCGCCCTGCTGCTGTCCGCTCTTTCATCCTCAGTGGAGCATGCCAATGTTGCCTCTGGAGGGGACGCAGGGTGAAACATTGCTGGTGGAGACTTTAAGATCAGAGTAAATATTATTGTGATTCACAACATTCAAAGCAACCCACAGGACTGACTGAGCAATGGTTCATTTCTGGCCTGCAGACGATTTGTCAGAGGTGACCTGATGGATGCGTTTTGTTTATATCCTGATGTTATTTGTTGCAGTTTTGGGGTTGGACCGTGGCTGAAAAACACAGTTTACTGTCAAGGTGAAATCTCTGCTTGTTCAATCTGTAAATATCAACTCTGATGAAACATTCGGAGTTTTCAGCTGTTAGGAATGGAGGAAACTGTGGATATTTCTATTGAAACATGGTGGACACCTCAGCGGTCCCACGTTTGTCTGTGGAAGTTGTTATCTGAAGAACACTGCTGAACGCTGCCAAACACAATCATGTGGATTCAAAGAACATAAATCAGCACTTTCCCACCGACTGACTGATGTAGGGCTACATCAACGCTAAGACGTGTGAACACACCAGTGTCTTATTACAGTTTCAGAAATAATCTCCGTCCACACTTCGCGCCTGAAAATGCTTATCATGCATGCACTGGGCATGCACGTGGCGTTGTGTACACAGGAAGCAGATCGTCTGCTCTGCAGTAAGCCGCTCAGTTAATTGCAGGAAATTCTACGAACGAAGAACAGCGATGGAGAAAAGTGAGAGCAGAGATTTGTCTGCTTGGACCGACGACCAGGTGGAGCTGTCACTGACAGGAAGTGTTGGGGTTCCTTCTCCATGTTGAATTAACCGCTGGGTTTCATTGCTTGTTTTCTTCTGGGAAAGGGTCACGTGATATGGCCATAACGAATCAGGGACGGACACGTCGTGGCTGATTAGACCCAATCAGGAGGTGAACGGCGTCATCATTTCAAAATGCCTTTGTTTCAGCCGTCCTCACTAAAACGCAACCCGGAGTTTTCGATCTAAAATGCAGTCAGCAGCATTTCAAAAAGTGTTTTAGAAGATTCAGATTTCCAAAGTTAGCCCTAACCTGTGTGGTAACACCAGCATGAGTCTCCAGCCATGCTAGCCGCTCTGTGGGGGTGTATTTAATGCACAGTGGCCATCATGACCCCTGCCTCTGGTCAAAGATGGTCCTCGCCGTCGGAGGTGAACGGCCTCCCTGGTGTTTCTCCTGCTCGAGGACTTTGTTGATGCTATGACAACGGTCTCCAGGTCCTGTGCTTAGGTGACGTGATGACACCTGAGCAGGAAGAGACCTCTGGGTTAAAAGGTAAGGAAGTGAAGCTTGAGTCTAAATGTTAAATGTTTTCTTTCATCTTTCTGCAGAGGCTCTGCTCGTCCAACACACATGACAGAAACGTGACAAGCAGCAGAACTGATGTCTCACTCTGTCATCACTGTAGAAATGACACATATTTCATGACATGACAGCGGGTTCACTGGCATGTGGACATGCTGCTGATACTGACAACACCGCTATTGACACAACAGCTCAGTGTCATGTGGGCAAACCAGTGCCAAGGTTACGTGCCACCTTAGCACCGAGAGCAAGAAGAGGACTCAGAACATTTAAACACAACACGGCCTAAAGAAGCTGATTGAAAGCTTCAAATAATATTTTCTTGCTCATGCAGACTAACATAGTTCAGGAGATTAAATTAAACTGCACAGCAGCCTTCAAACTAAGCATTAAAATCACTCACAACTGTTTATTTTACTTGTAAGTGAAATGTCTTAAGCCGCTGTACTTGTTCACATGTTTTTCTCCTCGCTAATTGTCTTTCTGTCCCTTGTTCTCCCTCTTTTCACCTTAATACCTCCCCAGAAACCTCTGCTGTCAAATCAGGGGATTATGAGCATATTTGAGATCACAATTAGGAGCAGTTGCGATTCTCAATGAGGCGAGCTGCCTAACCTCATTAAGCTGCTTCCACTTGAGACGGTCTGTAAAAAATGCAATTAACTCGTGTTTTTTCCCGTCTCTTATGGACAGAGAGTGCAACAGGGAGACAGACTACTTCTATAAGCCTTTCCTCCGTTATTCCCATGTTTCTTCATCAAAACTGGTGAAATGCTGGAACAAAAAGGATCTTAAATAATCTTTAAGAGGGTGGTGTTTTTTTCTTCTTCCAATTATGACGAGGAAGACTTTTATTTTCTTCCATTTTCAGCCTCTGGTTGAGTTTGCAAGGCTGTGTGTGCTGAGCCCCGCGGCTCAGAGCGCTGAAGAAAAGGTTTTCGTTTGACTGCGAACAACTGATTTCATAACAAAGCAAAGTACTTATTACTTCTACTCGGCTTTAATGAACGCAGGATTGCATGATGACTTGTCTTCTCTTTCACAGGCGTAACGTTTCAAAGAGCTGCTGGCCTCACATCTGGTGTGCGAGAGGATGGACTGTAGAAAGGTGAAAGGTGGAACCATGTTGTTATAAAAACATTGTTGAAGCGCTTCAGCAAAGCTCGGGGGCTCCAACACTCTCTGGCTGTACAGTATCTACATCTCTATCTGTACTGTGCCCCCCCCTGCAGATAAGCATCTCCTTTAATCCCCAATCTGAGCAGCGACCTTTCGACCCCACCACCTTTATTCTGCCCCTCCTCCTCCTTCAAACGTCTTGTGAAACCAGGCGGACACGGTGACCAGTCAGCAGCAGGAACTTATGAGAAGGTGAGTTTTTAATGTCACTGTCTGGCAAAACAAACCCTGTGTGGACACTCTGATGGAGAAGCTGCGCCGCCTCGAGACCATAAACCACAAAGAAATGGAATCAGTCCAGAAGAGTTTCTGGTTACATTTTCAATACTCAATAAGTTTTTATTTTAAAACCTAAGCGATATTCGTCAGTTTCAGAAATAATCTCCCTCCATAGAAAAGTCTCTTTTAGGGCTTATAAAACACCGGAATAGCGTGGACGCTAGGCGTAAACGTCATGCGTTTTAAGAAAACTAAAAAAGGGGAAGATGCCGCTGGCTGCAGTGTTTTGGGCCAGAGGTCAAGAAGGCGCTGATATCTGAGCTCTGCTAATCCAATCAGGTGATCAGTGTCAGTGACCTGGTCCCTGGGCTTCACAGAGCAGCTGATGAAGAGAGCTAATGGCGACTACATTTGCAAACAGCAGGCACAGTGTTCAGAGTACTACACCACACATTTACTGTCCGGTCACCACCACGACTGCTGAAACAAAGAACTCAGTAAGTGAATGAAGTCGGACGTCACGATGACTTCCTGAATCTCAGACATGTTTTTAAAGTTATGTTGATGTTTGCATCACCTGCATGTGGATGTATCTCCACACCTCTGCTTCACACTAATCTCAGTATTCATGATTATTCTGCTTGAGATAATAGTTTTCTTCACCTGATATCAGTTAGAATTAAAAAATTCTTAGAGATGAAAAATAAACTTGTCAGTGCTCTCTAGTGGGCAAACTGTGTAATGACGGTTTCTAAAATACCTCAAACATATTTTACTGCACTTCCTTCTGATTTGTCTGCTGTCATTTATCTGCAAATCTGTTCAGTTGTTTGCAGAAAAGGGCAAATTTGATTGTATTTAATTCAATTCATTTTAATTTAAAAAAACGGAGATAAGTGAGAACTATACAGCAGATAAACACTGTCACCACTTTTTAATATAAAAAAACACTAAATGTATAAAGTACACGATTTCTGAGATGTAAACATAATGTGTGCTTAGAAATACTTTTAATTACAATTAACAATGGTTTTGTTGTGCTGAACACACACTCACACAGATTCTTGTTGGCGTGTGAAGGTAAGACGTGATTTTCTTCAACAACACGTTAGGTGTAAAAATATGGATCCTGTTTATTGAAACCTCAACATGTGCTAACGGCTGCCACACCAACTATAAAAAGCAAAAGCTTTATCCCACGGAGAATATAATAATATAATGACAGTGGACAGAGTAGCTAATGTCAAAATATACTTGTTAGAGAAAGGTGATTTGCACCCCTCCCTGACACGTCCTGCCCCAGCTGGAGGTCCTGCAGGCGGGCGGAGGACACTCATATAATCCCTGAGAGTGGGCGCTAGTCATGCTAGCTAAAAGTGGCTGCTGCGATAGTGTCAAACTGTCTCTGCACCCCCCCATCACATGGATTTCTCTTTTAATCATCTCTTGTATTCCTGAATGTGTTGCTGTGTTCAGGTAACCAGATGCAAACACACACACACACACTCAGAGAGACAGCATTGTCCCCTCCGTGAGAAGTCATTAGCACCCGGGCTCTGGGCTCCTGGAGGTCTGGCTACTGTGACCATTAACTGCTGGTGGGTTGAGGTGTCAGGAGTCACACATCCCCAACGGGCCTGGGACGGGAGGGTGGCGCTGGAGGGGGAGGGGCTGTATGTGCTCGTACACCAGCGGGGGATGGTGTGTGTGTGTGTGTGTGTGTGTGTTTGTGAGTGGCAGGGAGGACAATAAAGCACGGAGCTAAGTGCTACATGTGGCTGTGGGCCTTTCTCAGCAGGTCAGAAGGTGATTTATCGTCTGCTCTCCCGCAGCTCGTTCTCTCCACACTGAGTCTTTCAGTTCAAAAGGACGGATATGTCCCCTGCCAACACATCCGCCAGACAACAACAGAACAGTTGTAGTTGTCCATCAGCTGTCTGCTGCTCTGCGAAGACAACTCACAGAAGAACAACAACCTCCAGTGTGGGCGTACTGTAAACAGCGCACATGAGAGCTACAGTCTGACTCACACAGCGACACAGAATACCAAAGAGTTTGAACCATCAAAGCAGGAGCTTTACTGTGTCTAACCGCTGAGTTTAGGTCCTGCTCTCCACATAAACGCTTTACATCTTTTAAACTCGGGCGGCTTGTTGAATGGATCAAAGAGACAGAGGTATCTTTTATCTTTTATCCCCCTCCCTTCCTTCTGCCTGTGATGCTGGATGCAGATATGGGACTCGGGGAGGAAACGTAAGCATTAATGATTGGATTTTCAAAGAGTTAACAATCCATCTCTGTCTTTGGCTCTTCTGTGTTTTACGTTTGTAGGCTGACTGAGTGTGGAGGCAGCAGCACGCATGTAGTTGTCATCATGCAAACGCCAGCTAAACACAAGGACCTGCACAGGGACCCAGATCCCAAGTGAGTCCATGGAATTCAAAACAAGCTTTCATACTTTACCGGGTAGTCAAACAAAGTGGAAACACATTGTGACCCAGGCGTTCCTGACGTTTACACTTTAGCCACGCCCCCGGTGATTTCATGTGTGCAACACACAGGGTACGGTTTACACAGAATGGCTTTTAATGCTTTGCTTTAAAGTTCTCTGTGAGACAGTTCAGGACATCATCACACACACACACACACACACCTCAGCCTCGCGGCAGTGATTCACCTCAGGGCTGCAGCAGGTCTGTCTGCAGAGGCTGTCTGTCCTCCTCTGTGCTTCTGATGTTTCAGCATGGTGCGCTGGTTGTGGGGCTGAAGGAGGTTAATGTTTCTATTCTATTCTTTATTCTTCCTGTTGTCAACGAATCTCACAAAAAGACCAAAACCAACAATTTTAAGTTTGTTTCTCAATTGTTCCCTAAAGACATAGATTTTTCAAAACGGGTCAGGAAGGATTGACTGAAGCTACGGTGTCCATGTTGTTCATAATGAAGATGGACGGTGCGGCTAACTGCTGGGGTGTAACAGTTTGCAGCCATGCTAACGGGACGACTCTGAATGGTAATGTTTGTCTGACGTTTGATCACTTTGGTCCAGACTGAAACACAACGTCTTACATTTAGACTGCAAAGTGACTGTGTAGCCGACAGACACCCAGAGGATGAACCACCGTGTCTCTGCTGTTCCCCTGACCTCTAGCGCCACCAGCAGGTCGACATTTGTGATTTAAAGTTTAAACTACTGGATGGGTTGCCATCAGGGTTGCTGATTATTTGTGACCCCCTCCACTTTCCAATACTTTGCTTTGTGTTTTGAGCTAATTAGCTAATGTTAGCATGCTAAGCAGCTAAACTAAGATGGTGATAAACAAATCAGCATGTTAGTATTGTTATTGTGAGCATGTTAGCATGTAGCTCAAAGCACCGTTATACAGATTCCTCTACTACTTCATGTTCATGTCAGTGAAGGAAAGCACCACCCACTGGGTGGAGTATGTTCAGACCCTCGTGTCATTAGCCACCCCACGTTATGACTTTAGGTTGTGCGTAGCAAAAGGAGTGTGATGAGGGAGATTTAGTTTGTTCGAAACAGTAGAATAATGTGTTTCACGGCTCTGGAGGAGCTTGAGAGGAAAAAAACCAAGTAATGTTCAAATCAAAATGATTTCTTATAACAAAGTTGTACAAATGTTACAGATTCCATGTCTGAAAAGGAGATTTAACTTCACAACAACACCATCGCTGAGATATTTCTCTCTCTCCAGTCAGACTGTACATACATTAGACGGCTATGCACTCGTCTGGACGGCCTGCCATCTGAAGATACCTCCCCTGCTATCAGACAGACGTGAGCCTCCATTAACGTCACAACTGTCCTCGTCCACCTTCATTCGGCTCTGCTGCAACGCAACAGCTTTGTTTCCAGACAATTAACTCCTCGTTTGACTTTTTTATAATTAGTCGTCAAGTTCACCGGAGCCAACAAACGAGAAAAGATCTAACAGGCAACAAATAGTTCTGGAAACACATGCTCTCATGTCACAGCTCAGTTCATTTCCAGCACTAACGAGGAACTGTCCATGTATTGATTCCTCCGTGCAGGCGGGTTCAGTCCTGTTATTGACTGGTGACGGCTGCAGCTCAGTGTGATATTGGGTATCCAGATTAAAGTGCAAGGTCACTCATTGGTCATGAGATTGCCTCATCGACTGCCCAGTGCCAGTGCGCTTCACTCCCTTTAGCTGTTACATCTATAAAACGTCCCGTCTCCTCACCTGCTGTTGAACTTCTCGGGGTGTTTTTCCCGCATCAGATGAAAGCGATGGGCGATGGAGGCGTCCTGTAGGAGAGACCAGAAGAGACCACGTTACCCACGGCAACCTCAACAACCCCAAACAAATAAAACAAGAGCTTCATCTTCATTTGTTCTGCCACTTCACATCCGCGTGACTCTGCAAGTTTGTCCCAACTGAACAGCAACAAACCAAAGGACTGACATTTGGAGGTGTAATAAAAGCTCTTAGTTTCTTCTGCCTTCGTCCTGGAGCTGAAATGATTAGTTAGTGGCTGATCAGAATCTGTTTTACTAATCGATTCATCTTTTCATTTTACAAACGTTCAACGTTCAGCTTCTCCCACGTGAGGATTTTCTGCTTTTCTGTGTCGTATTTGAAAATAAACTTAACACAATCTTTGAACTGTTGGTTGGAGAATTATAATGTTTATTTTTAACATTTTTAGATAAAACTTAATTGGGAATGAAAATTGTCCACAATTTTAAGCTAACTGAACGGTATTTTGGCCAAAACTATCACAATAAGACCCATAAACTGAGATTTCCTTGTAATGTAATTGTCCGTGTGACAGTTAGCTTAGCTCAGTGCACATTCCCACTAAAACCCACCCCTGAACATGTACATCTGTAGCAGCACTGATGAAAGGTCCCAGGCTCAGGCTGGAACCTGCCCTCCTCTCCTCATGTGTTTAACCCCTGACCTCTGGGGCCAGGGGTCAGGGGTGACCCTGATCAGTCACAGGAGCAGCCTCGGCATGACCTCACTGCTGGACCAACAGAAACACCAGCGGGGGATCGTTATGGATGTTCTACCTCTTAAACCAGGCAGGTTATTTATTACTGTCATTATCACCTTTCATTCATCACAGAAATGCTTGACGGTCACAAGATTTTATGTTAAATCACAGAGGTTTGACCCTTTTAAACTGATCAACTTGCTTTCACAACACTTTAGTTGCACAAGTCAAATAAATACCAAGATCAGACCTGCACCTCGTTTGACATGTCGGCCTCTAACATGGGTTGAGTCTGAATTGAATTAAAGGGTAACTCTGGTGTTTTTAAACCTGGCGTCTATTTTTTTTTTACACATTTTGGGGTCTGACTAATGACTAATAGTTATTAAAGGTTTTGAAACTGGTCCAGTAGATCTCCTCGGCTGGAATCCGCAAATGAGCTGCAACGGCTGCAAGAAATCCTTTGTGGCAACTGCGCATGTGAAACGTCCGTCCACTCAAAGTGGTAGTTTTCGACTCTGGCTCAGATTGTTTTTCATAGTGTCTGACGACATTATGGACAGGTTCCCAACAGAGACAGAGCTTTTTGTTAAAGAGTAAGATCCTTTTTGTTTAACGAGAAACACAAAGTCTCGCCCTGAAATCTCTTATTCTGTAACTGCAGGGAAAATTTCCATAATGTTGTCAGAGACTTTGGATAACAATCTGAACCAGAGTCAGTTGCAAAAACAAGCACTTTTATCACGTTGCAGCCCATTCGTGGAGGCCATCTACTGGACCAATTCCAACACTTTTGTAAAGTATCAGTAAGTTAAGGCCCGGGTTTAAAAAGTTCCCCTTTAACATGAGGGGTACCAGCAGCACAAGAACATCATGAACACCCAACAAAGGCTGCAGCATGTTGCATAAAGCACTCAGCAGTGTTCTGGACACTTGAGCTTTCAGAGGAACAGAGCAGCCTCCATGTGGCCGCAGGCTGAGCTAGAACAGAGCTGCTTCTTCTCCACTCAGGCCCGAGGACGGGATCTGTCTTTCACAGATAAACAGCCACCGTACGTATAAAATAAGTTTAAGATGCGTGGGCTCAGAGATGGTATCGACTATATGTCAGAGGAAGTGATGTAGCTAACGTAGATGTAATTCCTACATGTGGCTCGTGTGATGGAGATGGGAAGCAGCAGCAGAGCACGGTGGATGGAAAGTGTCACTGATGGTGGAGTCAGTAACAATGTTAACGTATGAAGGCAGAGTCAAGGACTCTTCCTTTTATTATTATTGTATAATAACGTCATCTGGTTCTGCTTAAAGTGCTTAACAGAGACAAGACACAACCCGACTTACTTCCACCAGTTAACGCGTAAACACAATAAAGACATGAGGACACTGTCTAGTCAGTAAGACGCAGAAACAAACTACTAATGTAACAGGATTTACAAAGATCCAATCTCAACTCATTACATGTGGAGGCACAGACATGTGCAATACAAATACCTCAGTAGTAATCAAACACGCAGCAGTTACACACATGTCAGGGGGATACATTTACATTTACATTCTTTTAGTTTTATCTAGCAACGACACTAAGATAAGTGGAGAGGACAGCGGGGACTGTGCAGCTGTAACTGCTTTATCATTTCATGATATGGAATAAGATGCAAGCTGAGGTTCAACCTGTACTTGTCACAGTCAGACAGTGAGTTTAAGTTCTCTCTCTCACCTAAACCAAATGTCTCCTGATTGACGTAAGGCGAAGCTTTATCGATACAGTGCATTCTCATGAGCTCTAAAGCTGGAGACACTAGGACTCTGCTGAGGCTCAAACTCGTATTTTGTACATTTTTTAATGGAGGACAGACAAATGTGGAATGTGAAAATGGTACAAAGCCTGAAAATAAATCTAAATGACACAATGGTACATCTTTAAACTTCACACATTATGCTAATATTACCAGCCAGGCTCATCACTAGGTGCTGCTGTTTAAGAGTTTCCAGGTCCTGGAATTGTAAGTAACCCATGCGTTTTTTCATTTCATGGTGAAACGAGGGCGTCTTAGTCACACAATCGATCTGTAACACCCTCTGTTTGTGATTTGGGCCAGAACAGGAGGTGTATATTTACACCAAAGTCTCGCATCGTGCAACTCTGACAGGCAAACGCATCTGTGACGACAGCCCGGCACGACGCCTGCCTGTGCAGGTGTGTCGGCGCTCTGCAACAAGGAGAACGAAAGGTTGTGACAAGACAGGTGGACAGGTTGTATAACTAAACGCATCGTCTCTTGTCACCCTCAAAACCGCCGGCCTGCCGCGACGCACCTCCTCGACCAGACGCTGCTTAGGTCTCGCAGCACGTCTTAAAATAGAGCTGCATCTGCTGCTTCAACCGGCTGAGAATGTGATCCTGGAACCAGGGGAGCGACGAGACATCACAGGTGAACTGCTTTTCTGCACGGAGGCTAACGCAGGCTGCAGAGCTCTCATAGCAAGGTTATTCATCAGCACAGCAAGCACAAACAGGAGAGAACAGGGGGTAACTCAGCAGAGGGAAAGTAGTTTACAGCTTGCCCGAGGAGGCTTTGTCTCGTGTGAACAACACAGGGAGTTGTGTTTTTACAGATTTTTGGTACAATGTGGACAGCGAGTCCGGCTGTGACACAAAGTGGCCGCAAAGCTTTTCCAAAACATGACGGGCTGCTTCATGTCACTAAATCTGCTCTCAGTCTCCCGCTGCAGGCAGTCACGGACCAGCCCCACTTTTCTGCCTTCTGTCCCCCCTGAAAAGTCTGGCCGTAACAATATGTGACATTTGCCTTTCGCCTGTGTGATGAAGGTTGTTTTGATCTTGCCGTTTGAAGTTTTGCACGTGGTGCGTGGGGGGGAGGGCGTGCTACTGGATGGGTGATGTAGGAAGGGAGAAGAAAGGGATAAACAACAAAAACAAAAAAAACAACAACAACAAAAACACTGGCTGGAAAATGTCACCTTAGTGAGACCCACAGCACCCGGCGGAGAGAGAGGTTGTCAGTTCACCCCTATTGTGTTTCACTGGCCTCTGGTGAGCTTGGTTAGCTTAATGTCAGAGAGAAATGTCACAGTGAGCCTCCGATGTCTCCCCTGAGTCTGAGAGACAAACACACACTGTCTGAGAGATTTTACACCAACATTACTACGGAAGCCCATTTCTGCCAAAAATAATTTGAGGTAAGTCAAAATTATTTCATTTACATCAGAATTTTGACTTATCTCATAAAGGGGCTTCCATACAATATAAAAAATCCTTTTAAATTTGTTTTGTTTAAGTAAAAAATGTAAGTAAAGTACTTTAAGTAATTTAGTAAAAATGAATTTAAAAGTGTTTCTACTCTTTTCATCCTCGTTGCTTTTGTGTGTCTGTCTGAAAACAGATAACTGGCGCCGATATAAGAGAGATTATACGAGAATAAAACAAAACACGAACTGAGAAGGTAAAGATCTGCAGCGAGGAAGGACCCCAGGGTATCTTAAAGGTACTGATGTTTTTACGAGTGCACTCCTGCCGAAGGATTCTCGGTCGACAGCTGGCGGCGAGGAAGACGGCGAGCTAGCAAACAAGGACGTAAACAATGCAGGATTCAAGAGGTCGGAAAAACACTGACTTTGCAAATGATTTGTTAGATCTCAAGGATATTTCCTTTAATTTCCTTTTCTCTGAGCTCTTCTCACTGGTGGGCGGGGCTCAGTTTGAAACAGGTGATGTGATGTGTTTTTGTGCACCACTCAGGATTTAGCAACACTGGAAATGAATTTGATTATCAGAGTTATCAGAGCACCTAAAGATATTTCTGTCTGAATTTTTAATGTCATGAATATTGAACGTTAAAGAGACATACTTAAGATTTGAAGTTGTCAGGTGCTTTGAAAACGGCGTGTGCGTCCATGTGTTTGACCGTGTGTGTGTCCGTTCCTCCTGTCTTTAAGACCAGCCAGGTGTCACTCAGCACGGTCATTCATTACCGTGGTAACCTGGCCTGAACCTGGCAGGCGCTTACTTCCTGTCACTGATACTTCCCCTGACCTTCAGCCTGTGCCAGCGTTACTCCATCGCTCTCTCACAAACACACAGATCATTTTATATGCACACTTTCTGCTCCGTGTGACCTGTTTTCTGAATAAACAGTAACAATTCTTTTCAGGACAGTATTTAATTTAACATTTAACATTAGCAACATCAGGGAGTAACTGTAACACCTTTGCAGTCTTCTTCATCCTGTTGTGACTCTCAAGTATCCCGGATCTGAGTCCAGCTGCCCATGAGTCCCCTTTCTGATGTGACCTCATTTATGTTAATCTGATGGTCTCATGTCTGAATAAGTTCCTTTTACAATAAGTTCGCACCATAAGTCTTGCTACGTCGGGCCTAGAAACATCTGTTACGCACAAGTCTGAATTTAATGCCGTCAGATTATCGTAAAAGTTGCAGAAATCAGATTAGATGCCTGTCGCTCTAATAAACATCTGGATCGCCCCCTGGTGGCTGGCTGCAGTATAGCCCCGCCTCCTCTGTGTTAGCGGATGGGACAAACTGAAAAATCAAAGCACACGTCAAATAAAATGTTCCCAAAGTTGGATGCTGTCATTTTGGGAAGTTCTTATCACGCTGCTGTTTGTTCAAGTTGTTTGGTTTTAAGGAGATACTTAATGATATAAAAGGTAGGGCACGATGTGTACAGTGGGAGGAAGCAGAGACGCGTCGTCCATCTTTATATTCAGTCTAAAATCTCAACACATACATTGTTACTTTCAGAATGAATGAAGTATGAAAGTTAAGACTGAATGCTCATTTCTGTAAAAAGAACAGCCTCTAAATGGACCTTGTGGTGACATTGTTTTTTCAGGGACGTGTTTTCATAGCCTACCTGCTGTAATCCTATCTGCACTAGGATTCAAGATGTCTGCTGTGATGTCTGCACAGAACAGCATTAACCCCTTCTTCTGAGTTGTCTGCCTATCGGGCCAAAGACTTATATGTCCATCAGAAGAGGTGCAGGAGAGTCTACACCCTCCTGGCTAATGGCAAAGTCAGGGATACACAGTAAGAACTGGAACATTAACACTAGGAATCATCTTGCAGGTCACACACACATACACACACACACACACACACATACACATTTACACCTGCGCACCGGACCACAGAAACTGCAGAGGGATCAGCTTCCTCGCTGCAACATGAGGTGGCATCTTTAGCGGCTGCTGACATGGTGTGATTTCCTTCTCTCAAATTCCTCTCACGAGATTCTTTCCAGGCTGCAGGTCAAGTGAAGGCACTTTAGGAGCTGATTTTCTAAATGAAAGTATTAATTCAACAGAAAGAATGTTGTAAAGACGCTGTTGTTGTAACATCAACCTTAATACTGATGTACAAATTTAGAACCAGGCAGTAAATATCTGTGTAACCGATGGAGTTATAACATGCGACAGCGTTGAATTATATGGAGCTACATGAAGCTGACCACAGTGAGCCCACTGCTCCAGCTGCTCCTGCCAATAGCACCACAGCTGAACCTACAAGAATCTCATCGAATATATACATTTAGGTATATTTAATGTGACAATATCTAACAAATATATAACATCTAACATACAGGAGCGCACTGAAACAGAAACCTCCTGATTTACAGCTCTGAGTGCCTTGGCTGAGCCGACCACATGCTCCACACCATGTCATCCACAATTAAGTCAGCGAGATAAAGGACAGATGATGAGGCTTTCAGATTTGGCCTTGCCAGCCTCCCGTCTCCGTGGCAACCAAACCCTGAGAAGCAAGGTCTGCGACGGGATGGCAGGAAACACAAACCCTGTATGGTCGGTAAAGCAGATTGGAGGGTTACTAACGGCTACATCATCGGTGTGAGTCAGAGCCTGGATTGCTCAGGTGTCGTGTGCACACAGATACTCGGCCATCTGTCACCGTGGCTCTCGCAGGCTCGGCGAGCTGTCGCTGTGTTTAATGGCTGTGCCACACTGGAGGAAAACAGTTTCACACAGAGGGCCTATACATTAAAACATCCAGCCACGTGTTACTTTACTCTCTCAGCGCTCAGTCCCCAAGTCTGCTCATTCTCACTGAAGACCTAAACCTTTAAGAATTACTCACAAATCACTAGGTTCATTCTTTTAAAGACTAAGTTGTGGTGGAATATTTTTTGCCACAGTTTAATTTGTGTTTTGAGTGCTGGTGAGGTCTTTGTTTAGTTTTTTACAGGAGCAGGATGGTGGTTTGTGAGATTAACTCCAAATAAACTAAAGTGTGTGTGTGTGTGTGTGTGTGTGTTCATGGTGAGGAAAGAACATGTCACTCAGAGCAGCAGTGTGGCTCACTAATGTGTTTTAACAACACAGCGGAGCTCCACGGCACAGAGGAAGAAGATGTATCAGGCTTTGGACACACGTGTTGCTTTTGGTCTTTTCATGGGATTTGTATTTTCGTCGTGTTGTGGAAGAAGTGGTCAGGTCCTTCTGCTACATAAAAACATCAGTTTCACACTCATTTAAAAAGGGGGTTTAAGCTCAAAAAGAAAAGTACTCATTATAACGAGTGGACTTTGATGTTGCTGCTGGTCCAGTATATACAGCCAGGTACATTTAAAGAGTTTCGGACCTGTCGGAGCCCTGAGGAGCAGTTTTATTTGTCTCTAAGCGTGCACAAGGACCTAAGTGCATGCACACGTGGCTTTCACGCTATTCCACTGACCAACGGGTGGCAGTAACACGCCTGGAAAAGCATCAACGCACCAACAAAAACAGCGAAGAAGAAGAAGAAGCACACGGAGGTAAACTACACAGGATTCAAAGCTACGGATGCTTTCCGAGTAAGGAAGCAGAGCTCAAGGATACACAATGTGTTTTGGTGAATAACACTCAATGTAAACTAAAGACTCACACTCACACACCCAGCGCACCTGCTTGGTCTGAAGTGTGCTCTGTTGCACCTGTAACCACACCCAGCAGTGATGTCACGGGGTCCTGGAGTACACCTGTACATCACTGCAGCACGGTGAGAAGTTAAACCACTGGAGGTCAGAAAAAAAACTATATTTATAGTCATGTAGATCTTTCTTTGTCTTTTGTGCATTTCATCTGTACGTAACTACAGCCTTCACAAAGGTGAAATGGAGTTGCACACAAGGGGAATTTCTTTTTCAAGTCTCATACGTAACATGAATGTACAGTATGTCTGGAGACTTATACAATGATGTCATTAGCATGTCCTCTGTGCGAGGTAATGCTGACGTGCTCGCAGATATCAGTGGGGGTGCAGTTGTATAACATCACCACCACGGTCATCCTCCTCCTGCCTACCCCCCTCTAACATCTACCTGTGCACGTATATCCTCTTCACACTTATGCCACTTCTGTTTATCGATGCTCACGGGTACTTTATATCCAGTGAGTTTGACTTTTTCTAATTTACCAGGCAGGCTATTTATAGGAAGCCTGCAAAGACTGTAAGCGAATTCAATTGAATAATATGAATTGTTGTTGTGGACAGGTGGTTAATCTGTATCCTCATATTCATTCCTGTAAGGTCTGCTAACTTTGTGAATCCCTCCATGGCGGCCAGAAGAAATTCTGGAGCAACACATTTGCCTCGCAGCGAGGAACACATCCACGATTTGACTACAGCGAAGCTAAAATCAGCAGACCAGCGCCGTGATCGCTTCACGAAGGCCTTGTTTGTCACCTCTGTATAAACGTCCCTGAGCCTTTATACTTGTACCTCCACCAGGACAAGATAAAAAAAGGTTGCTAAGCAACTGGAACCTGGCAGCATGTGTCTCGCCTCCAATTAAAAGACGAAAAAGCTGCCCAAGAGGGAGCAGAAATTCACTGATGAGTCTACTAATTGCTTGTGTCCACAAAGACCAAATAATCTTAGCAACTACAGTGTGTCTCAGCGAGACAATTTGGGGGCCGGATTCTTACGTTTGATTGTAATTAAACATGTAAAATAACCAATATATCTGATGCTATAATGTTTATTTAATCTAGTATATTAAATGTTTTCTTGTAAAATTTGTTTTTGGCAGGAAAACATTAAAACGATTAACTAACTGTAGATCTTTACAATCTTAATCTAAGAATAACTGACGAGACCACATGTATTAACTCTTGTCAACCTTCTTCTAACAGCTTAGCGTCTGTTTCTACTGACGAGGTTTGTGATGTTTTTGTTTTTGCGTGAAACCAAATTAGGTGTCAGACGTTAAGGGCTTGTTTAATTATAATTGGCCAATACCAAAATACATGTTGTAAAAATTGAACAAGCTAAATATAAAATTATTTAGGGTTTTAAAAAATATGTAACATGATATTTTAGTGGTTGAGAACTAATATCTAATATGTAAGTTGTACATTTGTAATGTAAGAAACACACCATGGTTAAGTCACACAGGACGTCAGTGCTGTTATCTGTTTCCTTACCACTCCAATAGAGAAGTAGTTGTTGACGATGCTGTAGGGGACAGGGTCTCCCTTCTCCTCCTTGTCATCAGGGACGATGTCTATGTTCCAGCGGTCCAGCGCCACCTCTGTGCTGTGCTCGATGTCCCGAAGGAACTTCAGCAAGCTGCCGCCCTCGTAACCTGCCGAGAACAGCCCGAGAGGAGGGTACAAAAGGTAAAACCACCAAGCACAGGTACAGAAAGTGCCCAAAAGTACACCCCCGTCCACTTGTGGTGTGGGGCTGTACTTCTGCACCGCAGGGATGACGGATTGGTGTATTGTCCTAGTTCTCTCAACAAAAAGCCAATACGAGATTTTCATTGGATTTTGAATCACTGCAAACATTCATGACACCTGCACGTTTTGTTCAGCAAGATGAACACCACTTGTAAGATGTTTGAAGCACAAGTGCCATCTCCAGTAGTCAAAATGATACATTATATTATTAATTATACATATACATTATAACGCTTATAAACCCACGACCCTGCGGTGACACTTCCTCAACGTCACCACTGAGCTTCAAACAGGTAATCTGGTTTTGTCTTAGATCTGGTTTTGTTAGAATATTTTGCAACCCAACGAGGCTGTAAAGGCAGACGAGTTGTTAGCAACCGCCTTTTTCAAGACGCGTAAAAGCTTCAAACTTCCGCTAACTCATTTCTGTACATTTAGAGGTAATGGTTACACAATGATAAGGGTCTTACACCTGCATGAATATGACTGAATATGAATAACCAATCATTGTAAAGCAAGCATGGGAGTAAACTCCTGCAGCCTGTAAAGACTGTAAAGGAAAGATTAAGGCTGCAATCAAAGCTTGTCCACACTCTTTTTAAATCAGTCCATTTCTGTAATCATTTCTGTACTGTTTTACTGTATAATTATTCCAAGACATAATATTAAATACATTTAAATGAGAAAAATGTCTCAGGAATGAGGTTAAAAAACAATACATTTGAAATACTGTAAACTGAATCAACCCCAGTGTGAGCTTGTGAGCAAAAACTAAATATGGGTTCAAACATGAAACACAATGGCACTGATTAGGCCGCCGCCCTCTTCAGCAACGGACCTCGAACGCGGCCCCTCGAACGCACCCCAGGGAGCCCCCTGGGGTGCTTCAGCCTGCTCCAGCAGCCAGGCGTCTTAGCAGCGATCAGAGGCGGAAGTACGTTCCACAGGTGTCACGAGGGCGTGAGGCATTAATGAGAAGCATCACACTGAGTGTTTTCATATACACACTTTCATTACACTGGAATTCTTAAATTATTATAGCAATTTCAGAGGGAACAATTTCCTATTCATATAAAAACAATCATCCCTCTCCCACGGGACCCCTCACCACACACACACGTGTATCACACACTGAAGAGCTCTTTAATAGTTTACGACAGTCTCAAATCTACAGACGCCAACGTAAGTCATCAGTAGAAGCTTTTGTCACAGACATAAATGAATGAGTGTGCAGCTCTGTGAGGCTTTGAGCTAAATGCTAATTTGGTCAAGCTAATATGCGCACAGTGGCAATGCTCTCCATCTTAGTTTAGCGCAGTAAAATGCTGAAAACTACTTATTAGCACTAAACACAAAGACTGATGGAAATTGTCATTATATTTTTGCAGGTTTTTGGTCAAAATGCAGAAATTTAAAGTATTTGACAAACTGAAGTTTTGACACCAGTACAGTCAGCACAGTCAGTAGGATTCATCCTCTGGGGACCATGAATGGCTGTACAAAATGTGGTGCCAATGCATTTCAGCGTTGTTGAGATATTACAAAAGGTAAGTGAAAGGTTTGACCTGCTGGTGGCGTTAGATGAAAAGTTGGGGGGTCACCATAGTCATTACAATTCAGACATTGCTATGGACGAGGTTAGCATGTCACATACCGCTCACCCTGGCTAGCACTGACTGCCGAGGTTAATGTTCACCAGGGGAAATGGCTGCAAAGACTCCAGCCCTTACGTCAATTCTTGTTTCTGGGAAAGAAAAGATGATCTATTCAACAAAGACCTGGCAGCTTATTGACGAAATAAGTGCTCAGCTCGTCCTCCAAGCGGCAACAATCAAGCAGTCATAAACAGCCTTTCAAATTACAGGCCCAAAGTACTGCAACAAATCAATGACTGCCAGAGGATTTGCAGCACAAGTGCTTTGCATATTAACAGATTTTAATTCGCCCACTTTTCCATTCCCATCTCTCATTTCCCAAAAACATGCGCACACACATCTGCCTTTTGTGTTGTAGTACGCCACTGAGACCCCTCTTGAACCTGCAGTGACTGTGTAAGTGTTCAGGCTGCTGTCAAGTCAATCAAATGCCCATTTTAGGTCTGTTCTGTCTTGATGAACCAAGCTGAGCCTTTACAGGTGATTCGATATCGTTTTCTTTGCTCTGAAATATTGTGAGGAAAACTAGAAGTCTATAAATAAATGTTTCCCAGTTCTTTATGGAAGTTACATGATGTCTGTATAAAATATTCAAAGCCAAGATGTTTTTTATGACTGCATCATTTCTTTATGGAATAAACATCTTGTGCATCATTTTAAACACATTTCCCCAAACTTTCCACAAAAATTGGAAATAAAGTTCTGTGACTTAAATGAAATATAAGTTACCTATTGTTGCTCTACTAGATGATTTGCAATTTAAGTTAAATCAGTAAAAAGAATCCTCTTTAAGCGACCGAAGGGAACATTTTCTCTTTCTTTAGTTTGATAAATGTCCACACAGGGATGAAGGTACTGTGAAAGGTCACACCACACACACAGGTGACTGAGTGAGCGCCTCACCTCCACCCCAGCGTAAGCAGCGTGCCAGGTCGTTCCCTGTGCCCAGAGGGAGGATGGCCACTGGAGGGTGCCGCGCAAAGGTGGCCTTATCTGAAAAGGCAAAGACAAACAGGTCGATCGTATATTTGGTCTGTTGAGTGGTTGTTTCTAGGACAACTGATGTCTAATAGGTATAATAACATTATGAGTTAATTGCAGAGATGTGGGAACAAATGCTACATTGCTACAACAAAGTCAGATGAGACAACAAGAGTATAGTTGTAATAATCCCTCATTGCACAGAGAAACTGTGTGTTCAGGCAAAGTTGATCCAGGAAGTCTGTCTACAAAGTGGGATGGATGTTTACAGAGGACAGTTTGGGGCTAATCGGACAGTTTGACCTTTTGGCTGCTCGTGTTTGTTGCCTCACCAGGTTGCCCGGATATCAGTTATCAATTTGGTGAATAAAGTGTTTCCTATCACCTCCAGAAACCACAGGACAGAATCTGCTTACCTATACAGTCCAGGATCCAGCCCACAGTGCCATCACCTCCACATGCAAGCACCCGGAAATCAGGGACATCATGGAAGAAGTTGAGCCTACGAGGACAGAAGATCCAGAATATTTAAGCAACCCATGCAGAAACAAGTGGTGTACAAAAGGTATTGTTTGGCTCCTCAATCTCAGTGTCAAAGTGTGTTATAGGTGAGACACACACAGAGAGAGAGAGAGAGAGAGACAGAGAGAGAGACACAATAAGGGTTATGTGTGTGTGTGTGTGTGTGTGTG
>JAVQJL010026237.1:0-19010 GCA_036024295.1 Nannoperca obscura | reverse complement strand
GATTACTTGGATGGGTTAAATGCAGAGGACAAATTCAGCGTGGGACGCAGCTGCATGTGTGTGATCTGCATGTGTGTTGGGTGTTGCATGGCTGCAATAAAGTGGGTTCTTCTTCTTCTTATACATTGGTAAAGCCTGGGCTGGCATGCTGGACAATGTTAGTGCAAGTTAACAATAACAAAACGCAAACTATTTTTATTGTAGTTTTGCAAGAAAATAATAAACACTATTGAATGAACAGAAGATATTATATATATAATATTTAAATGTAACACTGTAAAAGTCTGTCACTTCATACTTTAAGGTTCTGTGGTTTTATTTTGAAGGCCAGACGCTCAAGCCGGAAGTCATGTTGTTGCCAGCGGAATGTTCCTACTTGGTTCCAGATAACTTTAAAACCAGCAGGGCAACCTGAACGCAGAGCAATGTCGTTTTGTAGTTTCTTCGGTGGAGAGGTCTATAAAGACCATTTTAAACAAGGTAACTTCATGACTTTAACTTATTAAACTTTATTCAAAGCGTCAGCATAGCGGGTGAGGTATAGATACTGTTTTAGCAAAAGTATTTAGAGTTAACGAATACTAGCTAGCCACTGTTAGCGTACTGTTCATTGTAACGCTAAATACCTGTACAAACAACCATACAACGTTAGATTGGACCAAATGATCCACTCATATAGGCTGTAGCTACCACTAACAACTTTTAGGAGGGGTTGACACTGTATACATGGTCACAGAAAACTTAAATCGTTGGGCATGGAAAAACTTAACTTTTGTAACCCAGGTTCAGGTTACACAACAACTCTGTTTCTCTGTTACAAAACTGGATGTTGTTTAACATATGAGAAGTTAACCTTCCACTTAAATGACACACCCTTAAACAAAAGCAAAGGCAACGTGATCTATAAAGATAATTATTACAAAAACGCAAAATATTATATATAAATATGATATTCATTTAAAATATAAAGGGAACTCACAGAAAGGAAAAACAAAACATGATCAAGACTGTAAATAATAAAAGGATATCAACATAGTACCATTAGTTGGTACAGATCCCCCAAAAAATCAGATGTATGACCCTAAACTGCCCTTTCAAATGGTGACCATATCTAAAGGACAGGTCTGTGTTGCCTGTAAACATCGTAAACTTGATTAAGTTAAATTATGTGGGGTCATATACCTGTCGGTTTATCTGGTTGTGTCTACTTCAAAGGACACCACATGGGGAGGAATGTGTTAATTTCTTTGCTTTCTATGCTTAAATACAAGACAACCAGAGGCCTCGGGGCCCTCTGTTGTCGGACAGTCTTGGCGTGTTCGACAGTTGGTCCTTTCTGCAGAAAGCTTAATAAATACAAAATATAAACAACAAAAGACTTCAGAAGACTTCATTTTCCAGATTACTGTGGAGGTATTTTTGTGTATTTTTTAAGCAGTCAAAAAATGGTTCGAGAGAGAGACTTTTCACACTTTTGCTTTTGCTATCTAAAAGTTGTGCTTCCGGTTCCGCTGTATTCCGTGGGCGGGACAGACGCTGAAAGATGAATGACACATTTCTATTGGCCAGTTTTGATCAGAGTGACAGTTTGGCAACATGCCGTCAGTTAACGAGAGTGGCTGTTTTGAAGTCCGCCGGGGGAGAGCGGAGAAAGTCGAATTCGATAGATTCACAAGCAAAGCTTTTAGATTTGCAAGCAAAACTTTAGGGTTTGCAAGCAAAAGTGTGGAAAGTTTCTCTCTCAAACCATTTTTTTGACTGCATAAAAAAGAAACAAAAATACCTCCATAGCATTTCCACCACACTAACTGGATGGGAACCCTGTGCTGTGTCCTTTAAAAAAAATACGATTTGCATTAAAATAGCTCTTATGTTGCACCCCAACCATCGTCTCCCATCCTTTATACTCCTCAGGGATTTATGCCTGTTCCAAGTGTGATCACCAGCTGTTTAACAGCCGCTCCAAGTACGAGCACTCGTCTCCCTGGCCGGCCTTCACAGAGACCATCCATGAGGACAGCGTGTCCAAACATAAGGAGAGACCTGGTGCATATAAGGTACACTCAAAAGAGATCCAGTCCATCAGAGGACGCTCAGTGCAGTCTAACTATGGAAATGCACAAAACCCCCGATTCAGATGTGTGATGTGTCGTTCCAGGTGCGGTGTGGGAAATGTGGAAATGGTCTTGGCCATGAGTTTGTGAATGATGGGCCCACCAAAGGGCTGTCTCGCTTCTGAATATTCAGCAGCTCCCTGAAGTTCATCCCTAAAGGTACGATAGTCAGATTATATCACAACGCTGGGTTGCAGCTACTGTTACTGCCTCGTTACATTGTGTTATTTTGCTAGACTGATAGATCAGCTGTCAGCTGTCAGCAGTCAGGATACAATTTTTTATTTCCATTGATAAAACATATTTTTAATGCACTAATTTAACCAATTGTTGATCTTGTCTAAAAAATAATTTGAAGAATGAGGACCACTCAAAACTCTTACATTTTTATTTGCCCCTAACAAACCAGTAAGAGACTTTTTTAGGCAAGGTGGACTTGTCAGTGTCCCCCACAGTCCTCACAGACAGAACAGTTGCAAATCTCTCCCCCCCCCCCCCCTCCACAGATAAGGTCGATGGGCAGGCAGGTGAGCCGTCGGAGTGAAGTGCTGCTGGACCGTTAGACGTTTCTCTGTGCTGCTGAAGGTGTGGACAGCGGGTGAAGTGTTCTGGGATAAAGCCCAATCTGGGACCGCTGGAGCTCTGATGAATGATGGCCTCACTAGACAGCAAGAACAGAGGACTGCTCTCAACGCCTTTTTAATTTTTTTTTATTATGCAATCATCTCACACTCTTCTTCCAGGATAGCCTCACTGAGCACACAATCACGTCTTATCACTTTTACAATAATTGGGGAGTATTTATAATGATTGAGATTGTTTGATTATTTACCATCACTGATTAGGATTTGAGAGTCTAAGACTAGATTAACCTTTTCCAAATATCACTCATGATATATATTTTTATTTATTCATCATTGATCGACAATAGCCTTTATCGGCAGTGTTTTCTGAGCCAGATGTAAAAAAAGGATGCTATTTTCACTCTTGAGACTTTATGTAAATGGTTTACAATGACAATGCAAATGGTTAAAATAAATATATTTTAAATTAAAGTCTCTTGTTCTGGACTGAACTGGATTTCAGGTTTAGCTAGATTTAAAAAAATATATATTTTTGCAAATTTATTAAAATTGTTGGCCTGGTGATGAGCAGTGCCTGGTTTCCTCCAAACATGACGCCTGGCATTAACGCCAAAGAGTTCAATCTTTGTCTCACCAGACCAGAGAATTTGGTTTCTCATGGTCTGAGGGTCCTTCAGGTGCATTTTGGGAAACTCCAGGCGGCTGCCATGTGCTTTTTACTAAGGAGTGGCTTCCGTCTGGCCAGTCCACCATACAGGCCTGACTGGTGGATTGCTGCAGAGATGGTTGTCCTTCTGGATGGTTCTCCTGTCTCCACAGAGGAATGCTGTCGCTCTGACAGAGTGACCATCGGGATCTTGATCACCTCCCTGACCAGGGCCCTTCTCAGTTTAGACGGGCGGCCGGCCCTAGGAAGAGTCCTTCCATTTACGGATGATGGAGGCCACTGTGCTCATTGGGACCTTCAAGGCAGCAGATCTTCTGTACCCTTCCCCACATTTGTGACTCGAGACAATTGTGTCTCGGAGGTGTACAGACAATTCCTTTGACTTCATGCTTGGTTTGTGCTCTGATGTGCGCTTCTCTTCTTCTTCGGGTTTTATGGCGGTTGGCAAACAATGTTATGGTGCATTAACGCCACCAACTGGTATGTAGTGTGGATCTGGATTTAATTATCTCAAAATGATTAAAAAACATCCATAAAAGCGAGTCTATGAGTGGTTTCTATCTTTTACACATGCAGTACATTACACAGCTGTGCTGACAGATAGCATCCTTCTCATTCACCTGTAACCCGCTTTTTGCTTTGCCTCCTCTCTCTCCACAGAAAAGGTTGATGGACAGGAAGCTGAGCTGTGAAAGAGGAGAACGCTTTCCGCTGCTGAAGGTGTGGACAGTGGATGAAGTGCTCTGGGATAAAGCCTGATGGAGGTCCGGGGCTCTGACGGACGGTGTCCTCGCTGGGCAGCAAGAACAGACCGGTCTCAATAACATTTCTAAACCATGAGCATAGAGACTCGCACACAAAAACAGCAACACACAAAGATACAAATTAAATTGAAAGGTGCTGGACAACCTTTCAGGACTATTGTAATGTTTAACATCCCTCTGTGGCAAAGATGATTTCCAGCTCTGAGTTAAAGTCTCACTAGGGTAGTAAGTCAGTGTGGCACATTAGTCACACGCCTCAGTGCACATTAACCTCCCACTCTGCATCTATGAAAATAATTGACTTCATGTCCTCTTTCAAAAGTGTAATTGCAAGCTTCCACCAGATGATGGTGCTATGTGCCCTAAAATAATCTTTCATGAACTGTATTTATAACTCACCCTATGCATGCATTATCTGTGCAAAAAGAAAGAGATGTACATTATTGCAATGTATGCGTATAAATGTTAGAATAGAGAGCTCCACATATTCTGAGCATAGATGTTCATTCCTTATGGACAACAACAGCAAAGCAATACCTAAAGCAACTTTTGACTTATGCTTTCAGTTCACTTGCAGTAATTTCCATTTTCAATTAAATGTATTTGAGTGATTGTAGGTGATTTCTAAATGCCTGCCAAAAGAAATAATCATTTAAAAAAGTGATTTGATCACCAAAAAAAACCTAGTTTGTTCATGCAATTACATGCCTCCACTGGCTAAGAGTGCAGCAAATGTAGAGCAAGAGATGTGCCCACTTGACGTCTTCCCCGCCACAGCAGGGACCTGTTTTAGGAACTAGACCCTGGAGTTATCTGGATAACTTGGTCGAGCGAACCTCAGACCTCAGTCCGTGTTCCAGACTCCAGAGGCTTCTGTGTTTTTCTACTCTGCAAAGTTTTCCAGATAACTCGGCTAAGCTGTGTCTTGGCTCGTGGTGTGGTGGAATTATAAACAAAGTGAGGATGTGGGGGTGCGTTCAACAGCTCCTGCGCTGTTCAGATGTCTGGGGGACGAGCAGGTGTGGAGCTGCTCATTTCAAAGGCTGGTAGATCAGAGGGGGAGATGAAAGCTGCAGCGTCAGGCAGAGGATTAAGAAAGGAAGTGCTAACATTCGTAGATTGTAATGATGTGCAGCAGTAAGGCATTTAAAAGCAAAGACCGTATTGTGCATTTGACGCGATGGTGATTTTGTCTGTATGGTAGGCCTATGATCAAGACTCTTGAGTTCACTTCAGAGGAAGCAGCTGCTGCAGATGTGCTTTTGAGGCTTGTATTTCAAGAGGAGTGTTGTTTTTAATTTCAGTATTTTGCCTTTAGCCTGAAGACCATCAAGCAGACAAATCCCTCTGACTCTGGGTTGAAGGGTAGTTCTCTGCTTAAACCCAAATGTTGCCTTACCTCAAGCTCTTCATTAATTGAGTAATACCTTCCTTGTGTGGATTCTCTGTTGTGTCGACACACACACACACACACACACACACACGCACACACACACAGCTGGCACACAGACTAAACTGCCCTTGGGGTTGGGGTTGGGTCTGGAAGAGGAAAAGGAGAGTCAGAGAGGGGAAGAGCAACACACAGACAGACCAGAGACCAAAATACAAAGACAAACCACATGTGAGAATGAGAGGAAAAGGGAAATTGCCCTAAACAAGGGAGTGTAATTAGCGTTTGCTATCTGTGAGAACAGTTTTCAGGCTGGCATCTGAGCACAGCTGTATGGCCAAGAGGAAGCAAACAGGAAAGAGGAGGAAGCAAACAGGAAAGAGGAAGTGGTGATCCTGTGATAGAATCACGAGACGGATCCACTGACCTCTGTCCCTTGTCCTGCTCGTAAACAAACGGGGTCCTTGATTACATTAAACTACCGCCACTGACTCATCCGCAGGACATCTTGTTGTAATCGCATCGTCCGTGAGCCTGTTGCTCAGATGTGGATGTTTGCGGGCGCTGCACCTGCTTCTGTTTTAAGCCCCAGATGAATCCACGCGCCACGACATTACATCCAGCTCATCAAGGTAGTATTCCCTAAAAGCATCAGTCACCCAGTGGCTCTGCTTCACACACTACAGAAGCTGTGATCACTTTGCGGGAGGAATAAAGCTCCTGAATGCGTGACTGCAAGGGAGTAATAGGGAAAGCTCCTTTCATCAGCGAGTAATATCTGCAGTATGCGAGTAAGCCCACATAATGTGATGTCTTTATCCATGCGTGGTGGGGCTGCCCTCCACATGTTACAGACACACACATGCTGGCCAAACATCTCCCTCTGTGTAATGAATGAAAGGATAAACAAAAGCTTTTTGATACATGACAATGGAATGTGATTTCCCGCTCTGGATCCAAGGAAGTTCTGGAAACTCCAGGCGTCTCCAGGTTGGGCATTGTTGTAATTCAGTCAAGCCAACATGTGTTTGAAAGGGATGGAGGCTTAAAAAAACCAAAATGAGAATACTTTTTGCTCATCCTCTTCGAAATAGTGAACCACAAGGTGAAAGTGCAGTTTACTGAACAGATTTTATGTGGTGTGGGTGTATAAAATGCTCAATAAAATTGGTTATTAACACTGCAATTGTGGAATCAGGAGTAATAAAATTGTTATAAGGGAGGAAACAACGGAGAACCTCAATTTTCTGTTCCTTCCAACAAAATGTCAACAGTTTAAACATGCGAGGGATCGCTTCGCAGAGGGCAAACTTGCACTGCAGAGGCCAAAAATCTACGAGGGATCCCAGTAAGAAAATAAACAATACAAGCAAGAGCAAGATTATCTTCAATGGCTTCTGTTACGTTATTGTCACCTTTATCACATCATCACATTCCTGTTTCTGAGCGCCGCCAGCTTCAATAACACAGAAGGGCGTTTGAACATATATGTATTTGCAGACATCACTCGCTATCTGCACCCTGATCTGTTTCAGGGAGATAGGACCCCGAGACAGAAGCACAGGTTGGCCTGAAAGCTTCAAAGTGAACACTTGAGATGTGTGGCACTGCCATTGTTCATGCAGATCAGGGAGAGGGGTCCTTATTTTTGGTGGGATGCTGGATTGACTGTGGGATAAGAGAGAATGTTTAAAACAGAAGAATAAGACTGATTGTGTGCCCGCATGTCAACTTTGATCCTATACCTTGATCAGAGACTTTCGGTTTGAAAGGCCTCAAGTGTGGGCACAGTAATCCGGAAAGAAACTGTGGAGAAGCCGCGTGCATACTGTCAGAGAACTCTTCTCTTCTACTTTGTGTTTGCTGCATAAGTTGTGAGTGAGAGGCTGGTAAAAATGATCAAATGGAGCCTCAGATAAAAGTGTGCCAGAGGCAGGGAAACATTTATCAAACGCGCCGTCTTCAGAGTGTGGAAAATATCAGGGGCGGTTTTGGATTTCGGCTGAATGATTTAAAAGGAGGCCTCGCCTCACAGATAGTCAGAGCAGCGATGGACTGCGGAAAATGCTGTATTTGTGTCCAGAAATGTCAGAGGCCTTTGACGCCTGGAGAGGCTTATGGCACGCTAAAAAACATCTGTACGCAGACAGACTGAACACTACGGAGGAGAAGTTCATTCTTTTCCTGGGTACAGTGCCACAGACTGTGCCCCCCCCTCCCCTCCCCTCCCCTCCCACCGCCCACCCCTTACCCAGCTAACCACAGCTCCCGGCAATTTGCGGCTGCTCATCCTCTGTCATCTTGGTTAGTAATCCCAATGGGCTCCATATGAGATCCAAATCATACTGTTTGTGTGTTAAAGAGAAGACAACTGTGAGCATGTTTGTGCATACTCTTTTCCTTCTATGATCCCACACTTTTTTCTGTGCAACACATATATATTTTGGGGGACCCTGCGGCCCCCCACAGGCCCCAGATGGGTGGTCTTAATAGTCAAAATTGCTCCTTTGGTCGTGCTGATTGTTAACTTCTGTGCAGAAAATGTTCAGAGGTGCCTCAGCTCTTTATTCTCCTCAATGATTAGAACCCAATCAGCAACCTATAATCTACACCATTCCCAGTATTATGGGATAGTTACAAAGGTGTTCTGACTTTAGTCTTCCTCTGTAGATATTTTGAAACATACAATGTCACATTTGCATCTTTTACCAAAACTTTGTAAAGTAGGGAAAGAAGAAAAGGTTATGGGGAGAGAAGATCTGCTGGAGATCCATTTTTTTGTGAGTCTATGAGTCTGTGTGAGTTTTTCTGCCTATATAACTACATTGCATGTTGTTGTAAAATACACTTTCTGGTGGAAAGATAGATTGATACCACTCTCACATCTGTCCGTTAAATATGCAGCTACAGCCAGCAGCAGGATAGACTGGAAACACTGGGAAACAGCTAGCCTGGCTCTCTCCGAATGTAACAAAATCTTTATGATGGCTGTTGTACAGACTGTGGTACTGAATAGAGAGCCCAGATACTGAAATAAACTCACTCTTGTTAACTAAAACGGTAAAACTGTATATTGAGAGTCAAGTTTGTGACATGTCAAAAAATGATTGTTGCTAGGTACGCACATGGACAGAGCCAGGCTAGTATTTCCAGTCTGTATGCTAAGCTAAGCTAACCAGCTGTTGACTCTAGAGACATGATGGTGGTATTGATCTTCACATCTTACTCGCTATATTGTTATGAACAATTCCTTCAACACACATCTCTCCTCTGTAATACTGTATTTTACTCCAAAGAATAATAATTACCGGATTTAAATAAAGTATTTAACGTGTGTATTTGTTTGTGTGAGCACATCTGGATCCCCCTCGTTGCATGAATGTGGGGAATTCCACATACCTCTCTAGCTTTATGCCCCTCAGCACCTATTGTGCAACACACACACACACACACACACACACACACACACACACACACTGATTCAACCTTTTTACAGCAACATTACAGCCAACTATAATCTAGAGTTATCATTCATCACTGGCTTTTATATATCAAAAAATAATCCTTGAATACATGATTAATGTATCATCAGCATCACCATTTGGCACTGACAAACATTAATTCTTCACATGTGCACTTTATTCTTTTACTTTTGTGCCAGAAAAGCAAATACCCTCAAATCTCACCTGTCAGTCACTCTGCAGTAATTGTTTCTCTCGATCCCTCCGCCTCTCCCCATTGGCTCGTCATTGTCCTGCATTTGTATGAAGAACACAGTGTTATGCCAAAACTAAAGACAGTGAAAACAGAGAGTGTACTTTATGTTTTCTTTTCCTCCATGTGTATCTGTAATAATTATTGCAGGGAGTGAATGATAGCTTGGTCAAAACAGAATCCAAATAAATTTTTAATGTGTTTTGGGGAAGTCCGCTGAAAAGACATCCTGCTGTCATTTGGACCAGCATCTCTGTTGTGTCCTTAAAAACACAGACCTCAAAACCCAAAGTGAGACCAGATGAGAGCTACAGGAAGGAGAGCAAGATTTGTGTGCGAGTGTGCGTGACTGTGTGTGTGTGTGTGTGTGTGTGTGTGTTGGTAAAGGGGTTAAAAAAGAAGAGGTCAAAGACTCAGAATACGTTCCCACAGGAATGAGGCTCACGGACGACCCAGTATGATTATCAGCTTTACGACAAAGTGAGGGTGTGGCGGTGGTGGTGTTTTAAAGAAAGAGGACAAATATCCAGCTTTACCATGACCGCGGCTCAAAATTATGAACCTGTGCTGATTTGTAAAAGGAAGTCTTGATCCAAATGATCTCTTTGTTCCATAAATTTAAGAAATTGTTAGACATTTTGGAAACTTTGCATTCTTTCTGAGAGTTAGACCAGTTCAATAGTCAACACTCTCATCTGTACCAAGCCATAGCCACTTAGCTTAGCATATAGACTGAAAGCAGGAGGAAACAGCTAGCCTGGCTCTGTATGAAGGTTATAAAATCCAACTAACGGCACCTATGAAGCTCTCTAATTTACACGTTATATCTCATTTGTTTATGTACAAAAACCAAAGTATGTAAGTGACAATTCACCTTTAATTTAGTTGTTTATTTTTTGTTTAGCTATGCTAACCGGCTGCTGGCTGTAGCTACATATTTAACATACGTGAAGTATCAATCTTCTCGACTACCTCTCCGCAAGGAAACCAATAATTACCCAATGTCTTGCTATTGTTTTAATTTCCCTCCATCAATGCCAATTCTACTTACTGCATTTGTTTTAAATAGAGCTTTGGATGACGATAAAAAAAACACATAATGCACAATGTAAACATTTCAAAAACGTCTTTAAAATCATAAAAAAACACATCAATCAAAAGTGAAACATCCAATTTTTCTAGTTAATTTATCTCCCACCAGGCCTAATCTTTCCTGGTGGGTCACATATTTGGTACACTCCTGTCCCCTTTGGCCAAAACAACCGTCAGTACCTTCACTGCTGGTTTGCTTGTTTGAGTCGCACATGATTTCGAATTTCTGTGAAATGCAGACTGGCCCCACAGGCTAGAAGCCCATCTCTTGTTTCTGCAGCATGAAACACTTTGACACACACACACACACACACAAACACACACACACACACACACACACTCTCTTTGGCCTGCAGGAACTCACAGGACAGGTGATACTATTTTAGCAAACTTGACTCAACAGTGAGGCAACGGACAGAGACGTATTTTCTTCTGTTTTATTTTATTTCTTTTAGGATGACAGCTCTCTTTTCTCACAGTCAATGTGACGGGTTGGAATTCGAAAAACATGGGAAACTCCAGAGAGTGGAGAGACAAACTGCTGTGGTTTTACACCAGTAATTACAGTCAGTTAACACCCATCTGATGACTGCTTGTGTTTGTATTTACAGAGATCATCCAGGTTTGACTTGTTTACATAAATAAAAAACACATAGCTGCCGGTTAAATAACGAGACATTCACCCGGCTGCTCGTTCAAACGCATCTTTAGCTCTTCCAGTTGTCTCGGATAAGCTGAGTGAGAGCATTAATTAACGAGCTCATCCATTTGGGTGGCGGTTCTGGCCCAGTAACAGTAGCGCAGTGTTCGATCCAACTGTCCGTGTCAGTGAATTGAAAAGATGGAAAGAAAGTTGTTTTTCACACACTGGGGGGAAATAGATGGTGACAGTGACACACATAAAAGGCAGGGTTGTGGTTTGGAGCTGACGTCATGGCAATCAACGTTTAAGACGACCAGGCCTTTCAATGATGGAAAGCCACACAGAGCAGCCCACAAGCATTTCACTAAGTGACAGTCTGGGATTGGGTACCACAAGTGGTACATGTGCGCAGAGACTGGAACAATAGGCGTCTGCAGGCACATGGACGCATGCACAAGACCCTAAAGGCATAAATGTCATTGCACGCATATCCACACACTTCACATAAAGAGTAAGAAGCATGCTGCAGTTCAAAATGGTTCACCTTCACGTCTCTGTCAGATTTGCAGCCACACGTCTTAGTGAATCCCCCGCGAGTGAGCTGGGAGGCATGAAACTGTATACCAACCTAATCACAGTTGTCTCTCCTTTAACCTCTTTCTCACTCTTACTCGCTCTCACTCACTCACACTTCTGTCATGCAGACACACACACACACACACACACACACACACACTCTTCTCTCCCTGAGCCTCCACCCTTCCCAACACACCCAATTTCACTTAGGAGCCTACCACCAGATCCCACTTTTCACCACAGAGCTGTGGATTAGAAAAGAAGGCATTTCCCAAATGGTCTGCGGCTCGTGTGATGACATGATTGTCATTCAGTTTAATTCCCTCTGTACAATTCCCTCTGATTCTGCTGCTACAATAAAGCACCCAAGAATAGGTAAATAACAGTTTAACCAACACGAGGCTCCTGTGCAGACTTGCTCCCTGGAAAGACATCTCAGTTTTTATTGCCAAAATGAAAGACACTGAAAATAGTTCTTTGCAGCTGGTTTCTAGCGGTCGACGGCGGCTTGCATGCATTTTTGTTTATGTGAAAAATATCTGCGGGCTCATATTGCTATACATGCACGTAATTTAACCTCTTGGCTAAATTAAACCCTCATGAAGTTGGAATGAATTGCATGAACTCTTCCTCCAATATAAATTACTCCCATGTCAAACTCGAGGCATTATGTGGGGCTAACACTGTTTAATGCTGTCAAGGCTGCAGAGGCTGTTGCGTAAGCTCCAAACATCTCTCCTCTCAGATCTTACAGTACATTATAGTTTCAGTGATGTCTCTATAACGCTGCAGGGCAAAGTCTGGTAGTCTGAAAGTTCTCCTGCAGGCGAAAAAGAACGATGCACCTGTGTGAAGGAAGGTGGGACACGAGGGAGGGAGGGAGGGTGGGAGGAGAAGAGGAAGGTGTAGAGGGACAATGTTGTGTCTGGATGGGAGAGATCAGAGTGATTTTCTCCTTGTCCAATCCATCATTCTTTACTGACTTTGCAGATGAAAGTTGGGACGGCTCCAGGAGAAGGGTGGGGCTTCACAGTCACTTTGTTGTCGGCTTTTGTATTCAGTGATCCTCCCTACCTGAGGGCTCGGCCACTGAGCATCTAACATGTAGCAGAGAGTGTGCGTGACATCTTTTATTTCTTCAAAGGAGCTGCACTTCAGACACCACAATGAGCATTAATCGTTATTGTTTTGGCATAGTCCCCTTTAGACTCTACAGAAAACTCATAGCAAGCCAGAAAGAATCTACATGTTTTTTAGAGATCATCGATGCAAAATAGTAGGAAAATCCTCTGATATATATATTTAGTCTTCAAGAGTAAATACCTCATTGATATTCATGCCAGAAAGAGTAAAAAGCATCAGGCTCCCATTGTGGGAAACTACAGCCATGCCCCTGAAGGAGCATCTCCTGGGCGATGGTTTCAAAGATCATCATGACAGCTTTTAGGATTCTGCCGGGTAGGCTATCTTGCGGCTATCGCAAATGGCCGACAGATTCTTCCTCATGCTGGAAATTACAAAATGAGAGTGGAACATTCTGCCGAGGAGGATTTGTAATTTGCCGTAATGGCTGGCACATGTACACGAGCATCAGCGGGCCTCGGGCTATGGAAACCTCTATCAGTGGTACACACAGGGATGCAGCAGCACACACCTGCAGGCACCGGCGGTTGGAAATGTAGTCTGGACTGCACACTCGCATGCATAAATGCATACACATGTATATGAGCGCAACGATATAGAGAAGTATGCACACAAACACATTAACAGAGAGGCATTTATCTGACCTCAGTCCTATACATACAGGCACAGTTCGCTACTCGCATGTCGTATTTATTTCCTCAACACTGCTGCTGCCTGTTTGTTTCTTTAATCTCACTGTTTATATTTCTGGGTCCAAAACTGTCAGTATAAATCCAACTAGAGCAATTAGCGTGAGGGAAAAGCAAATAAGATGTCTGATGAAAGCAAAGCCTGGATCCTGACCTCATGCTGACTGAAGCTGCCGCTAGCCAGCAGACCGTCATTTCCAAAGCTGTGAATTCCTCAGTGCCAGGCTGGCCTCTCTTTGGATGGATTTACAATGGCTGTTTGTGCTTCAAAACATATCATTATTCTATATTTGCCTGGGTCACGTCAGTATCCGCAGACCTTTGTTTGAGCACTTGTTTTTTTTCCAAACTGGTTTTACATCTCAAAAGACAGAAATTGCAATCGCGGTCTATGTAATGCTTAACTTTTAGTTGATATATTCCTTAAAGGAAAAGGTTGACATTTTGGTACGTACACTAATGCGTTTTCTTACATACTCATGCATGAGTAATCTTCTTCTCATCTACCTCTCGGCGTAATGTGAAGCATACTGTATATAGCAACAACAAATACTTTGTGTGCCGCACTGTTTCTTGGCCTATTTCTTACTCCAGCAACTTCCTGGAGTCTCTGCTGTTTGCCAAGAAATAGTCCAACACATAACCCCCAATAATATGGCAATCTGTTGATTTTACACTTTGCATTTTGTACGAACTAAACACATTGTGTTAGTAAGTGAGGTTTAGAGGTACTGTAGGCAGATTTTGTCACCTTTTGAAGGGACTTGTCCCCCTGTGTTCAGTCTTTGTGATAAGCTAAGTTAGTTAGCTGGCTGCCTGCTGTAGCTTCATGTTTACCAGACCGACACGCGAGTGGGATCAATCTTCTTATCTAGCAAAGAAAAAAAAATCAAACTCTTCCTCTAAGTTTTTTTTATTTTTTAACCAATCTATATTTTCCCTAAGGAGCCAGAGGAGGAGAGCTGAAACAAGATAAAATATAAAATCCTCAATTAACCAACAGAGTGCGTTTGCCAAATTCATTTATTATCTCTGTCTGAAACATACAGTGCCCCAGGACAGAGTGGGTAAGTGTGTGTGGACCTTTTCCTCAGACAGATGATCTACCTCAGTTTCCCTTTACCTCTCCTCGCTCTCTTTCCATCCGCTCATTCATTCAAACAGCCGCTTGGTGTGTTAGTCAGGTTCAAAGTCTGAACTCCATCTCTTTGCCAGAGGAAACTCTATACCCGCTGCAGCTTCACAGAGTCTGGGGGGCTATCCTTGTGCTGATCCTTCCTGTACAGCCCCCAAAGGTGACACACTCGGCCTCAGATACTGTATTTATGGGACAGCGCAGTGGCAGGGGCCCCTCCTCTTCGCTTCAGGCCTTTTTGTTTTGGAGGTTTGTGTCGGGAGACTTGTCAGTGTCTCGGCTACGTGTTGGTTCGGTGTTGAGTCTCAGGGTGCAGGGAGAGTACAAGAGGTTTTGGATAGACATCCTCGGGGGCTTCTCTTATTCACAGAGCTGACTGAGAGATCTATCACATGGGTTCAAAGGGGCAAGGAGGATATTCCTCTGTGAGGTCAGCTTACATTTGTAAAACACTGATGTGCCTTTAAGTCATTATAAATGGCTTAACATATCACATATAAATAGCTTTAAACATATTTAAGTCACAGACAGACCATAGAGATGTATTTTGTTTTCCCAGTGGTTTCTTTTATATGCATCAAGTGGTTTCTTGGATATGATGTGTGTTAATAACGCAAAATGTAATAAATCAAATTATATTTGAATATGTTTGCCATATAGAAATAAACATAGGCTACAACCCGAGCCTCTATGTAAGTATGGTTGATATATATCTTGAGGAGGGAGGGGTGGAGACTTTAAAAAAAAAAAGGGCGTAGGAAATTCTGAGGAGGAACCTTGAATGAGAGATTAGTAGACCTCGGAGCGCACAGATGCAGCAGGCTGGGAGTCTCATCTGACTGCAAATAAACAAGTCATGTTAAAGGACCAAACTTTCTGGATTGACAAAGAATCGCTTTTGTCTTTGTGAAGAAAAAAAAAAGAAAAGACAAAGATTATGAAGATCATTTTTAACAAATCCACTGTGCCATTCCTCTGCTGCCATAAGCTCTCCGTGTGATGCTTCGCTTTTGCGCAACAGGTTCTGCGGCATAAACGCAACAGCATCAACTCCGATCAATGTAGGAAGAAGAAGAAGCATGCTGTCCCCGTTTTGGCCCTTTGGCATCGAGCAGGAGATCAACTCATGGGATGTAGTGGATGCAGAGTCAGGTTCAACTTTGGCAAGGTGCTCTCCAAAGTCTCGCTGTTTTTTACAATGGTCCTGATCTTCACCTACTTCTTTTACTGCCTCACCGGCTTTTGCGATTCGGCTCCGCGCAGTTTATACAGCCAACAAGCCTCATCGGACTATGACATGTCGGACGATCCTCGCCGCGTTCTGGACGACCTGCGACCGTCGCCGCGTCTCCTCCGCGACGCCGCGCCGCCTCAACGGAACCGCACGGAACAGGTGGACGCGCCGGGTCAGCAGCTGCCTCCACGACACGCGTCAGCAAGCGCGGAGGAGAGCGCCCGGAGCATCAACGGCATCCCCGTGGCCAACACTTACGGGACCAAGAGGTTTCCGCAGGCGATTATAATCGGCGTGAAGAAAGGAGGAACCCGCGCACTGCTGGAGTTTCTCCGCATCCACCCGGACGTGAGAGCAGTCGGCGCGGAGCCTCACTTCTTCGACAGGTTTTATGACAAAGGGCTGGAGTGGTACAGGTAGGGAACACACATGCGCACCCACGTTTAGGTAGACTTTTAGCTCCGTTTTGGCAGCAAAATTAAAAACTTTCAAGGACTTTTTACACCTCACGTGAATATGTCACCAAGTTAAAGGGCCAATAGAGTCTGAATGTGATCTTGAATCTGTTATAAACACCACTAGATCAACTATAAATTCACAACTGTATGCCACAGACATGCAGTCCCAATAGGATATGTGTCAAGTATTAAAATCTTTACATCAGGGTGATGTATGGCAGGCTGAAGGGTCGGATGAGCAGCAGGGGTGTCCCTGCTGACAGGCAGTCACCTGTGCAGAAGTGCTGATGTCTCCTGTCAATAGTCTGGACGGACATTCACACTGGCTGATATATTCGGATCACCATAAGCCAATATTGTCGCTGCATGCTGCACTGTAGATCAAAAGGGTAGTGGGGTCTCTGAGGAGCACTTCATCATCTTGACAGTTATCTAAACACCATTTACTTCAACCTGACATCCTGTACTAACACTCCCACCTTATTCTGAGTGGGAGTCATGCAAACGTCACAGTGATTACTCTAATATGTTTCCCACACACACTGGATATAAACCCGATTTATACAATTAATTCATAGCACATCTGTGTAGGTTACACAGTGATGTTGTCTCATGGTTCTGTGCACAGAGGCACATAAAATGTTCATTGGCTCCTGTCGCAGCAGTGACAACAGCTGATTTGGAGGCGACCAGGCTGACCAGAGCTATCATTTGGGTGCAGTTAAGGCCCTGAAGAAAGGGGATTTAGGTCTGGATGAAGCTGGTCCTGATCATCTCCAGATGTTCTACAAGCATCCTGGAGAAGGTCCCAGCTTACAGCTCAAACTCCTCACCAGTGTCAGGATACTAATTCAGACCTGTGAGCGTTAAAGGGGCTGTGAAGAGAGAGAGAGAGAGAGAGAGAGAGAGAGAGAGAGAGAGAGAGAGGTTTGACAGGATGAAGAGCACTGATAAACAAGATGGTACTTGAAACACTAAGGTGTAATTTAATCTTCTCTTGACTTTTTTTAACCCCCCCCCAGCTGTGTTTTAACTGAGAACACAAGGACACATGGAAACACTTTCACCACTGATAATTTTAGCATGCTGCTAAACTTCCTCTTCTATTTTACTCATAAACACACACATGCACCACATGTAGATCCAGGTTAGCATTTCTGCTCCCTTATCTACCACTTCTCTTTCACACCTCCTCCTCTGCTGTCTCTCTATACCACATTTGTTTTCTTTCCACATCCTTCTCTTTCTTTTTCTTCAACCTTCTCACCAATTTCTCTCCCCCCCCCCCATCCATCTATAGCTGCACTTCTCCTTTACTCTTGTGGAAATACCTATGGCAGACCTGGTGTTTACAGGGCATGTTTTATATGTGTTTCTGTGTCTTTCAATTAGCCTGACTGGTGCTGTAAAGCTGTTGTGCTTTAATGCTGTACATTTTGTTAGTGGTGTAAGCCGCCAGCGACACAGCCACGGTCTGTGAAAGGTAGATAAGTCATAATAAGGGCTGCAATTCATTTTCTTTATCGACCAATCTGCTGATTATTTTCCCAGTTAATTGATTTTTTTTCATAAAATGACTATTATAATTTTATCCCAAGGTAACATTAATTAACAGCATCAATTATGACAAAGAAAAGCAACTATAACCAGCAAATGTTTGACATTATTGCTTTAAAAAATGCCTGAACGATGAATCGGTTACTTTTCCTGTTTGTTTTATATAGTTCATTTTCCATCGATTAACTAGTGAATCCTAACTATTAACCAGGCAATTGTTTCAGTTCTAATCATAATATATCCAAAAGCAAAACAGAAGAAGGAAGACTGCATATGCAATGTAATATTCTGTTTATATTCTGCCAAAGTGTCCTGTAGCTACAATCAGCTTAAAAATCCTAATGAAAAACATGCCTCAGCATTTGTAAGTGTTGATTTTCTGTGGCAGCTCTATGGATTTGACAAATGACAAGTGGGCAGATATGACTGCAGGGCAGGTGGTCCAGTTAAACCACTTCTGACAGGTGTGATCTTCTACGAATACAGGTATTTTGTAGATTTTTAAGATTGGCTTTAAAAAAAAATTCTGAATAGAAGTAAACTTGTCTGAAACTGGAGGTGAAGAAGAGGTGGGAGGATTCACACAACAATAGAGGCGGCAGCAGCAGCAGCAGTGGCAGCAACGTGATCCTGGGTGAAATCACTGAAAGATGATTCCCCTGTTGTCACAGAATCTCAGAAATAGGGGAAAATCTGTTTGCTGTCATCCACAGTGACCCACAGAGAAGCTGTGGGAAGTTGTGTCGGTGTGTGTGTGTGTGTGTGTGTCAGTGACGGCAAGAAGTCATCCATGTGGAACAAGCAAGTTCTCCTCACCTAACTGTCAGAGAAAAGAGAGTCAACTTGCTGTCACATCTGGAAGCTAACACTGCACACACACACACACACACACACACACACACACACACACACACACATATACACACACACACACACTTTTTCCCACTATTTCAGTACGAGGTTGCTGTGTATGACAGGCAACCCTGAGCTTTGACATTTTATCTTGCTGAAGTTCCCCCGCTTCCTCTGCAGCTACTACCAGGCCTTATGAACCTACCAGGCCTTTAAGATCATCTGGATGTGGCCTTCTCACTGTTCCTCGTGTTAAAACTAAACAGGGGGAAGCAGCCTTTAGTTTCTATGTTTGAATTATGATTATATAGTTCTATTACTTTTTCTTTTTGTCCTTTTCTCTGTACAGCACTTTGAATTGCATCCGTGTATGAAAGGTGCTATATAAATAAACTTGC
>JAVQJL010026236.1:0-27688 GCA_036024295.1 Nannoperca obscura | reverse complement strand
AAACACAAGAAAGAGATTGTTGGAGTGAGCTACACAGAGTCAAAGAGAGAGAGAGAGAGAGAGAGAGAGAGAGAGCGAGAGAGCGAGAGAGAGAGAGAGAGAGAGATGGATGAGCTGTTGTTGCTTGTCCACAGTGTCCAGAGAACTTGAGCCAGACTCAGGAAAAGGTACTGCTGCTGGAGGCTGATATGTGTGTGAAGGAAGTGAAGGGGGCACAGGGGCAGGAATCACCCTCCAGGCAGGAAAAGGCCTGTGGAGGTGATGGCGGGGGTGGACGTGGAGGGTTTCAGCTCCCGTCTGACACACACACAGACTCAAATGCACCGACATGCTTGCACAGTTTTGCAGTCCATAGGTTCTCGTTCCCATCAGCCAGTTAGTAGGAGGGACCCAGCAAGGGAGAGCTGGATGGCTGCTGGTGACAAAGCATGCATGCACCCACCCTAACTTAGGAAGCTGGTTTAAAACATACAAACATACATACATACATGCAAGTGCTTTTCAGGCAAAAGTTCAAACAATAGTGTTTTTTGGTTGTTACAGTTTTGTGCACTAATCATGGTGAATGCGAAAACATGGAACTCCCAAATTTGTATATTGCATTTGGTATTTTGATATAAATTGCTTGGTGTTTTAAGCTTTCGTGTGGCTTCCATCCAACAGCCCATGAGAATGGGTCTATCTAGTGATTTAACAAGTAGCCAACAGCAAAATGTGTGTACTGGTTAACATCTGAGTTGTGTGCACCCCTAAATGATTTCCGTACTGAACACAGACTGGACACCTGCAGAGGGCGTTGCAGATACAGATCTCTTTCATACAGTGTCATTATTTCCACCATATGAGACATTTCAAACACAAATTCCTCCCTGAACCATCACTGTAGCCTGCAGCACTTTCTGCATAAATATTCCCACGGCATTTGCAGAGGGATTCAAAAAATGCACAGTTGGATCTTATTAAAAATGTGTTGACTTTTACATGAATCTCCCGCGGTTAGCAGATCTACAGTAACCAGGCAGAAGTATGACACAGTGAGTCACTGACATATTTCTTTACACTTCCACAGGGGGTGTGTTTCTGGGCTTGTTGGAGCATTTTTCTACATTGAGTTTATCAGTCAGTGCATTGTTAAAGCATGTTCACTCAACCGTGACATCCAAAACAAATAGTAAGGTAATAGAAACTACTGATTAACACGCCATGTGGATAAATCATTCAGATGATTAAATATGGACCTGAATTCTTTTGAGGGTAAGTATATATCCAGCTTTATGTTTTATATACAGTAGGTGTTTAATAGGTTATCTATATTCACCTTGAAGAGTAAAACTAAAGAAAATACACACTCCCTCACCATCAAAGAGAGAAACTTAGAAAGTCTAATACCAATAGTACCCATTTCTTCTTTTTCTATATACTGTGAACACTATCACACCTGCAAGAGTTGGCAGGAGCTCAAGACAAACAAATACATACTCATGCTCTTCCCACTAGTGAGGTATGTCATGTTATGCCACTGAACACATATAGTCAGGAAACTCTTATATTAGATTCAATTAAATGAAACCTTAAATGACCTATATGTTGAAACTGGGTCATCAAAGCAGCACAGGACATAAAGGAGAACAAGACAAAAGGGCTTAGTTTTGTGTGCAGAAGCGCATTTTGCAAGGCACTTTGATTAATGAAATTAGAGCCCAGATAGAGAGTATTACATTTAAGTCATTATAATAAAAGGCCACTCAGAGAATAATGCTCCTGCAGCTGTTTTATTAACAGATTTAAAGCAGATGTGCCGAGCCTCACTCACATTATCACATGTTTAGATGGAGGCCACATATGGAATGTGAATTATGTGCGGCTATCACCTTGTAAAACATACACTTTGGTGGTTCCAGATCACATTGATTACAGCGGGGAATTTTGTGAGAGGCAAGAAAAAGAAAAGTGTGATCATTCCAGCCTGCTGAGCGCCGTGGATTGTCTCCTCTTGATGCTTAATGGCCAGTTGCAAGCTTGTTTGTCACATCGCTCTTCCTCAGGTCTGAATGTCCATTGTTATGTACAGCGCGACACGTGTTGTTATTTCCCTCCTCTTAAAGGACTTAGCAAGGCCCTCTCATCTTCCCCACAGAAGGGGCCGTGACCTCAGGCCCCCACCACTTCACTGAGAGGACAAACAGTAAGCATCCCATGGTAGAAAAAGTGGGGAAAGCCCCTTATCTAATACAAAAATGCTGTCCACAACCTGAGTACTGCTTCATCTGTGCCATTCATGGCCTTGACCTTGTTTATGTTTGCCTGCTGTAAATGGACTGAAGACATTACTAGCAAAACATTTGACATAAATATCTGTCTATAGCTGCCGTCTTATATATTCTGAAAATCATAAACTTTTCTGATTAGTCACTTGTCACAGCTGTCTAAATAGCTGGAAAAATAGAGTTAATATTGGAGTTACATTTGTCAGGTGGACACAATCAGAACTCCAAAAGAAGTTAAAAGGTGATAATGTGTCAGTGGTGTTAACAGCTGACTTCTGATGCCAAAAATCAGTTCATGTAAAGACATTCACCTCGACTGGATTTGTTCTTATCTTAGGTCAACTCTATACTTCTGCTGCAAATGATAACATTTCCCCAAAATGACCAGTAAAGTATACTTTTTGTAATCAATAATCAAATCTTTTTTTTTTATTTTTTTTTTTTTTAAAGGTACTGAATAGATAAAACATGGCATAATAATCCAACAGTCAGACTACAGCAAACAGCCCCTAGCATCTATGGTGGGAAACCCCTACAGCCTCTCTCAGCTGATGCTGAGTTATCATTTTACTGTCCCAACCCATCCTCGCCTCTGCCATCTTCCCCAAGACATGCAGCCGAAGCATCCTGGAACATATGGAGGGGACGGGGGGGGGGGGGGGAAGAGTAAGGGAGGGAGGTGTAAAGATGCAGATTGCGCTGCCGAGTGGCCAGGAAGTGGCCCTATTGTTTTCAGGGTCACCTCGCTTTTCCTTTCAGAGCCACCAGAGGTCTGTTCTCTCCCCTCAGGCTGTACGTCTTAAATAAACAAACCTCCTTGTCGCCACAAACAGTATCTTGTCTGATTTCCTCCCTCATCTGAAAAGGAGTGAGAAAGGGGTTCACATTTTACATAAACAAAGCAAGGTGTGGCACCTGTTAGGCATTATAATTAAACTATGCTCACTCACACACACACACACACACACACACACACACTACAAGAGCACACAAAACAGATCTCAAACAATATTATGTGATTACCCACTGGGGCCGTGTCTAAACAAACAGAACATCTATTTGCATAAAAAGCAGGTTTGACTGGTTGCCTAGAACTCTTTCCTATGAATGCACACTGGTAGTGTGTAGTCATTTAAAATATGACTGAGTGTCGCCTCTGACCAGGTCTGCTGTGCCATTGGACAGAGCAGAGCAACAGTGGGCGGGAGGGAGCACACCTTAGTTTCAAAGTTACCCATTAACTTGTCCTTCTGGGAAGCAGCTGCAGAGCACACCTCTTCAACCTTTGCACAACATTTTTCCATTTTACAGACAAAGCAAAGGAAAATGTAGTGAGCGCTGACGTGAAACGTGAGAGCGGACAGACGGCAGGTAAACTCGCTGAAGCTAGAGGAACCAGGACCAGGTAAGACTGGGAAAAAAACAAACAGCTGGTCTTCTAAAAGTGGGAGCTTTGACAGTCTTGCACCATGTAAAGATCACATGATGGCCTTGACTTGGTTTTGGGGTTATAGCTTATCATGTGAGCAGAAAATGCAATAATTAACAAATGATGTACTAAAATGTCACAATGGGCTTTGAAATGTTGTTGAAAATGCCAAAAAACTTTATTTTAGGTTTTGACCAAAAAGGAGGACAGGCTGAAGGCACTGCCAGTAAGATCTACTTGATTGACATATATGACAACTGATATAATTCTGAGCATCACAACAATATAAATCATCATATAAAGTCGTCTGCATTGCAGTTATTCAGTGCTGTAACAGGTAATAAAGAACATGTGTTTTCATTACAATGATCTGGGAGCCAAACCATTTCCTGCACCTGTTGTATATGGGCCTCTTGCTGTTTTCACCCAAAACAGCAACACACCATTAGCACTCTCACTTAGATGACATTTGTTCATTATTGTTTCATTCTCGAAGAAGCATGCGTTCAGATCTGCTCTATTTATTTAAACAGAGCCAGGTGCTAAAGCTAATCTAAACTGAAAGAATGAAAAATCTTCATTTAAAGTTGCAGTATTCATACCAAAATATTTCATGCCGGCCCTGTGAGCTTGATTTACACTGCGTGAGTTAAATAATAATGCTCACAAACAATGTCTCTGCCAGCTGTTTTTCATCTCACCGCACTATCAGACCTTATGGCTTTATCATTGACAAACAATGGCACAGCCTGACTCCTCCACACATTTTCAAAGCAAGACAAAAATATAAATCTTGGCAGTGGGATAAGAGGGAAAGAGGGAGGCTTGCTGCACGTTGCTCTGTGGATTGTTGGGGCGAGGGTCAACTGAAGGACGCTTGTTTGATTTGCAATGATTTATGAATATCTATGATTATCTTAGTCAGGGAGAGAGATATTTACTTACTCAAGTATGATTTGGGTGATTTGTTATATGAAGCTAGTGCATTTTGTTTCAGCTGTTTTGCACTTGCGTAATTCAATTACATTTTTTATTCAAATCGGGCTCTTTGTTACGTAAGCTCAGTGATGAGAGAGCTCAGTTTCTTTACTTAGGAATAGTGTAAAAAGTGCTCCATTACACGTTACTCGGGTCGTGAGAGGATTAATAGGGCTGGAAAAATGAAAAGAAAGAAGGTTCTGCTACACAAATCTCTACAGATTTTTTGTTTGCTTTTATTGGTGAAATATTGGACCCTTTGGCAAGGCAAGGCAAGGCAAGTTTATTTATATAGCACCTTTCATACACGGATGCAATTCAAAGTATTGGCCCTCAAGTGTACAGGGAAAAAGTGTTAACCAGTGTTATTAGTGACACTGCTAACTTTTGCATGGGATCATGAGCCAAACTGGTTTAAAAGTAACTAGCAACTATTAAATGCATCGTCAGATAAATGCAATGGGGCAAAAACAACCATATTTACTTCTTAAACATAATGAACTGGAAGTATGCAGTTGCATAAAGTGGGAGTACAGGTTCATCAAAAATCTTCTTAAGTACAGAACTTATTTTCCACCACTGCACAGTTTACACCTCAACCAGCACAATCAAATTTCAAACTATAAAATTGCTTAGTTAATTTGTCTGTTCAAAAGAATGTGATCACGCTCCGTGAACCGAAAATAATTGTTAATGTTTTATTCAGTTTGATGACAGAAAGAACATTTTACACCCCCTGGCCATCATTACGGTCTATAAACTCAACGCTTGACTCACAATTTGGGGCGCTGAAAACTGACTCACATTCAAACACCGCATCCTCTTCCACATGCGTGTTCATGTACAAACACAGTGCACAATAGAGCTCACAAACACTACTACATCTGACACACTTAGATGTCTCGCTCCCAGGCTTCCCTCCTATGGCTCCCGGTCCTGTGCTACTTGGTGTGTATATTTTGTTGTGCTTTGCCTGTGTGAGGACAGAACAGGAAGAGATAAAGGCAGGCCCGTTGGTGTGTTTACAGCCAACACTGCTGAAGAGAATAGCTGTCGAAGACGAAAAGGAAGAGGCCTAATGGCTGCCGCTAAGCAGCTGGACCCCTCTTGCTGTGAAAAATCACCCCAGAGCCAAGAAAGAGAGAGAAACACAAGTCATAATCCAGACTGCAAAATAATCACATTTTGGAGAAAGGAAGAAAATGTGAATAAGATTCAAAATTACTTTTACGTTTTCAAGAATGGGAAGCCATCATTTCAGAGGGTGAAACATAATTGCAGCCCAGAGTTTGCTTAATAATTTATCCTACTGCAAGATTCAAATGAATGAAAAACCAAAATGGCTATTTGTCAAAACATGCAATTATATTTGAATAGAAACATCTACTGTATGTCAGGCTCATCCCTTCACATTTAGGTCTAACAGTCGATCAGCGTTACAGAGAAGTCTGCATTTGTGATTTACAAGGCTACACTGGAATAATAAAATTTCACTCTCTCACCTCCAACTAGTTCAGAATGTAGCAGCTTGGCTTCCCAGTGGTTTTAACAGATGACCTTACATCACCCTAAGGTGCTCTAGGCCTATAAATAAAAGTTATTGTTATTATTAAATATCAGTTTTAATATTTTCAACTAATTCACAGGTTTCATTTCAAAAGAATAGTTTAACGTCTTGGATAATATGTGATTATTTGCTTTTTTGTTGAGCGTTAGATACAATTCTCATGTCAAGTGTGGAGTTTCAGTAGCCTGAAGCTAGCAGCCAGTTAGTTTAGCTTAACTTAGCAGAAACACTGGAAGCTACAACTAGGGTGGCAACATGATAAAAACATTATGATCAGGTAGGAAATAAATCAACTTCTTTAAAACTATGACAATGAACATGTTAAAGTAAACAGCATAGGTCAAAGACATCAAAAATACAGATGCTAGCAAGGCACGTTAAACCTAAAATACAGTTAGCGCACAGTAAACTGCATCCTCACAGCTTCACTGTAAATGCAGGGACATGACTTCTAGACTCATGCATGCAAATCCCTGGCAGTTTTGCAAATAGCTGTACACAAAGCTTCTCTCTCTTTCAGACACAAGTTTCAGGTTTGCATTTGCATTCAGAACATCCCTGATGTTTTTGAGAACTAAGCAACATGACAGCCAGCAGCAAGTTAGCTTAGCTTAGCACAAAGACTGGAAACAGCTAGCCTGTCGGACACTTAACCCTCCATAAAACGCATAGGCTACACTTCTTTTTTTGTACAGATTATTCAAACAAGATATCAAGCTACAGGTTAATTGTTGAGCTTTAGAAGGGCTGGTAGATTTTCCAAAATGTTGAAGTTGAAAGCAGGCTTTCTTTTATTGTTCTTTGAGAATCATTAAGTATTGGGCTCCTGTAATATAGATATCTGTGAAGCACATAGTCAGATTCGTTCACACACACACCACACAAGTAATTTTACAAGTGCTTCATGTCAGCTAGACCTACGGAGGAAGTTCCTACAGTATGTTGTACTTCCTGTTTGCGGCACACTTTTCCTGTTGTGGATGATATCCTCCTGAGCTCCCGGCAGCTCGTACTCAATTATGACTTCTGGGTTTTAAGGATCCGGGCAGTTTCTCCTTTTTATGATCACACTCTCACTCATCATAGCCTACATACCAAGTGAAATATTTAGGTCATTTGATTGTTCATGTTCTTTTTGTGATGCTCAGTTATAAAATATGCATTTACTGGCACAAAGAGTTCAAATGAATTCAAAGCTATAATGCACATGAGATACAGGGACATTGTAGTTTACTGATATTCTACATGAATGAAAAGGCTGATATTTTTGTATGTTTGTATGACGCCTTTGTAGGAAAGTGTGTAAAATGCAAAGATTCATACTGATTTAATTCTCTATTTCTTTTTCACACTTTTTCTAAAGCCTCATTTGACTGCAGCAAGAGGACGCTGGCTCATATTACATAGGATGATAATGCTGCCACCACCTTTCACCTTTTGTTACTGAACCGAGATGAGTCCCCTGTCACTCAACCTTGCCACCTAGTGGAGCTCTGAAGGTTTAACTCTCTCCAGGTCAACTGAAATATTCCAGACAACTACCTCCCTCATCTGGGGAGATGCCTGCCCTGCAACATTTCCCTCAGATCCCATTTATTTTTTACCTGCTGAAGACAACACAACACTAACCAGCTTTGCACATGACCAAAAATCAGTTGGTGGAGGAATTAAAACCGCCTCTCCAGCTTTAGTTACAGGAGTTAAAGAGTCTGCTGGATCTTGCAGAAAGAGAGGCTCCCATTTAGCAGGTCACAAATAACTGCTCTTTGACTGACATATGTGTGACACACACCTACGGCCCATGGCTTCATGCTAAAGTGGTGCCCCAGTGCAAGAGACTCATCCAACAAGAGGCAAATTGAGCCACACAGGAGAAGTGACACCCCAAAAGAGAGATTACAAACAAGAGCAAAGCCAGATGGAACAATCATTAAATGGCACACTCTCTTCAGCTACACCAACAACAACACAAAATGGTAAGAATTCAGTTATATCTGCAATGTCAAATGATTCATGTATCCTCAGAAAAATGTGCTCTTAGTCTTTCCAGTCTACATCAGATTAAAGATCATTTTTGCTAAAGACAGCCAGTTAAAACGAGCAATAGAGGATTAGATGTTTGGAACGGAGCCGCGATTTTCTAGGTGCTTTCCACAATGACGAGGAAAAATAGTAATAACACATTAAGCAGGATGTGATTCATGTTTCTCTCTTGCAGACACATTGACAAGCCCCAGTGGCAAATATACTTCCCACAACTGGGAGTTCCTGGTGGCCGTCCTGCTCACAGCCATTTCTGTCTCCATTCTCATCGCCATTCTGGCTAAATGCCAGGTGGTTCGACGTTACCTGGCCAGCTACAGGCACACACGGCTGAGGGAGACAGACACTGTTAGCCAGTGTGAACCATCAGGTTTGTTACCTTAATATAAGAAACCTTCAATTTCTTTGTGCAGTTGGTATAAAAGCTGCTATATTTGACACTTGTCCTTAACATTTAGGAGCGATCGACACTCAACCAAAAGCTATATTTGAGACCTTACAAGAAACAATAAATATGATATTTAGTTGATATATAATAGTTTTACTACTTTTACTTACCTGACTCTTCAGATACCCATAGCCTTATGAAGCATTTTAGGGTCTTTCAGCTCATTGTTTTAGTTTTACGGGCCGCTGTTTTCCACGGTAAAGCTCGGAGAAACTGATTATACGCTACCAACTCTGCACCAAACCAGCTGGGTATGTAAATAAACTGTTTTTGCCCTTAAAGATTTATGATGTGTTGTGGTCAGTGATGTGCTGCAATACAGGCACGGGTGTGGCTAACACCAAGGAGAATAAATCATCCTGCCCATTGTACTTACTGTGATGTCATGTCCGCACACTTTTTACATACACAACTGTAACCCAAAAAAGAGAAATGCACACTAATGGCCGATTCTGAAACAGGAAGAGAAATTTGAATAACATTTTATATTCCATAGCTTTTTTTGTGTGTGTTTAACACAGTGAAGTTTGAATTTGTAAGAAAAACACTACAATCTCTCCTGGTCAGAAATGTATTAATCAGTTTTTTCTTAGTCACACTCTCTGCTTGTGGGCTGATATAACAATCATTAAAAGCTCATTTAGGAGAAAGATTTCTGTCAGACTTCATCTGATCACATAAATCCACTTCGTTAGTCACTGTTAAAGCAGTTTCAGGATGTACATCATTGTGACATTACAGATTACAGCTTTCAATCACCTTTAGGATGCAGTTTTTCATTTTTCTAAACACCAACCCCACTGTCAGTCAGAATAACACACCGGACTTACCTTTAAATGAGGGTTGGTCCTAATGCAGTACATGTGTTTCTATTACTGCTTCCAGGCCTGGAGGTGGAATTCGCCATGCACGGGGGACAGGGAGTTAACCCTCGGTGTATCCATCCTGTGAGCGAGGAGGATGATGACGGCTTCATTGAAGACAACTACATCCCGGCCAGTGAGAGAGCGAGGGCTGAGCGAGCAGCGGAGATCATGGAGGACACAGAGGAAGAGTTGGACGAGATTGAATTTTCCATCGCTTAGTAGGACTGTCTCTACGCTGTGTAAACCACCCTACACCACCAATTCCACTCCCACCTTTTCTTTTTTCCCCCCACTTTGTTTGAGTAAGATTGGCAATGATGAAATTGAAAAGTTGGTTAAGTTTAGGAAAGTATAAAAATGTAAACACCAGTGCTCAACAGTGTCTTAATTTCATGGCAGCACAGATTTATTCAATGCAAAGTGCATTATAATGGCAGTAGTTCTCAACTTGCAATCTGAGGATCCATAAAAGAGAATTTCTGAATAAACTTAGGACAATAAATATAGGCAGTTTTTGCCATGCCTTACTTGTCAGTATACTGGTAGCAGTAACAGTAATAATAATGTGATTCATACATAAAAAAAATCTAGGCCGAGGCAGTTATAGTAGAAGCATTTGTCGAACTTGTAATGAGTTACTTTCAACTTCACTGCTATTTTAAGAAAGGTAACATTAGACCGGGGTTGTGCTGTAAACTCATCCTATGGTTTGGTCGGGAAATCGTAAACAGTGTGACCTCAATAAAAATCCAGTTGTGACCGAAACCTGGACTGTGTGCATGGGTCAAGTCTATATTTAAATCCAAACAATGGGTGCAACTTCTGAGGACAACTTTCTCCACCATTTGCTCTTTGCCTCATTGGCCACAAACTGGAGTAATCACACTCACCTTTCTTTTTTAACTTTACAACACTGCTGGGATCAACAACAGTAATTAAGCCTGACACTGTGTCTCGAAAAAGAGGCCTGGAGCGTTTCGGATCCTCTGAGACCATCCAGCTGATGAGAGCGGTCTGACAGGTCTGTGTGAAGCTGTCAGGCGAGCTTCCTACCCGGAAACACCGCGCGTGAAGTTCGCGTGGACGAGCCGGCGCCAAACCGGAACAATTCCGCCTCCAGAATAAAGGTGCAGACTTCGAAATTGCTAGCTACAACCTACAACAATTTGACCTGCTTTATTTACTGTGTATTTGATCTATATTAATGCAAACATTTTAATAAATGCATCCTATGTTTTGTGTATAAAACTTTATTTGCAAATAAACTATAGCTAGATACAGACCATTTTAATTATGTTTTACAATTGTTCTGCTGCAGTTTCGGTACAAAGAAGGAAAGAGGGGGAATATAACGAGTGCGGATATAACATTGGTACAAGTTATTAATTAATCACTGTATTTCACATATTCTGATTATTGTATTGTCAGGAGCTTGTGTGTGTATCTGTTCTTATTTTTGTCCTATTTTATTTTGCAGGCCTACTGTTATGTCTTATGATGACCCCAGGTATCCTAATAAACCTAACCTAACCTAACCCAACCACCGGAAGTTGTTTCTTGTGCTGCAGCTAGCTTGATTCTCCGGTCCGGAAAAGCAGCGAGTTGCAGTGAAACGCGACGAATGAAGATAGTGGAGGAGAGGAGGAAGGAGGATGAATCATGGGAGCGAATATAATTCCCTTTAATTGACCCATATATCTTACAGTAGACCCACATATTATCTAGGCTACTTCTTGTTCTCGAGGATTTTTCTCCACCAAGATGTCGGCGTCGGCGATATTTATCCTCGACCTGAAGGGAAAGGTAAGTTTGTGGGGACTTGTTGTTACTGGGGGGGAAGTTATTAACGAAGCACCTGCTACATGAAAATATTATATTATAAAGTCCAGGAATTAAAGGATATTTACCTTTTTGTACTCTTTTACTGTAGCAACTGTACATAAAATGCCAGAATACATACATTTCCTGGCAAAGAGGCTAACTTAGTGTAAGACAGGAAGGTTCAACTTGACAAACTCGTTTCACCAATGTTCAGTTTACACGCAGGGCTTGTTCTTGTGCAGCGATGCAGCTTTTGTTACCCTACGATGTGTCCTATTTCAAAGTTTAACACTTTTACTTCTTGCAGCCCCAAAAGGTTAAATCCATACAAATTACAGTGGCTTACTTCACGTGACAGGAGCATTGATGAGCATATTTGAGTCACTATAGTATATTGAGCTGAAACGTTCAGCCAATTAAGCAGTTCATTTATTGACATAATATTAACAAATCATTTACTTTCTTTCACTTACTTGTCTTTCTTTTCTTTTCTATTCTTTTTTTTTTTTTTTGCTGAAATGCCAAACAGTTGCCTGTCTGGTATCAGCTTCTCAATTAGGATTTGCTACTTTTATTTAGGTCTTAATGTATATTAAAGAAAAAGATCAACAAATCTGCACATTGTTTTCATTATTACTCATTTAGTTTATAAAATGTCAAAAGAAAAATTGTCCATCGCAATCCGCCAGAGCACAAAGTGATCTATTCAAATTGCTTTCGTTCAACTTACACTTCAAATCCTTCGGGGTTTGGAGCATTGGTCATATAAAACAAGCAATTTGAAGATTCTTTACCTTTATAGTCCAAACTATTCACTGAGAAATGAATTGGCAGTTTCATTGATAATGAAAATAATGCTCAGTTGCAGCCTTTAAAGTGTCACTCTTTCTTACTTCATTAGGTTTACATCTAAACCTCACACAGTTCATTTATTAAAGGGGCAAGAAGAGGATTTGCTGAAGAAGCCTCTTATATGCTTGACATTACCCATCAGGGAAGAGGATCAGTCCCTCGTAGCCTGGATGTCTGATTGTACAGATTAAAGGTTTTCTCTTTCCCTCTCTATCTGTCTCTGCCCTGGGGCAAGTCAGTAGCTCTCCACCTTCAGTCCTCTCCCTCCGTCTGTCCTGACCAGGTGTGATCTTCCGGCCTCTATTACAGCAGCGAAAGCAGAAATATCTGCAAAAAATCCACTAAACTAGGAGGCAGGACAGGGAGAAAAATATTCACAATGATACCATAGTTCAAAATAATCATATAGGCAATCTCACTGACATCAACCAGAACCAGTCATGTACAGGTAGACCGGTCACTGCAGTACACACATCTAAACACAGTTGAAAACACACCGCTGCTACAGAGGCCAGCTTCCACCTCTGCCCTTTATCCCTGCACCTTTAGGTCCGCCCCCCTCTAAGTCTCCCGGTGACTACACTGTACACTGCTGTCTGCTGGGACCAGCTATGTGGACTGAAATGTCACACTATTGAAATCAGCATGGCTTCACTTGTTCAAAGTGCTTGTATTTATCAAGAGAGCATGTTGAAGCAGAAGTTATCAAACCGCTGCACAACGAATGCCATTCCCACCAGCTTTATCTCTTACCTTACGCTAATTACCCAATGTTAGCATGCTAAACTAAAGTGAGGTGAGGTCACTATGGTGAGCATGTTAGCATGGTGATGTTAGCATTTAGCTCAGTGCACCGCTGTGTGGCCTCACAGAGCTGCTGGCACGGGTGCTGTTGACTCTTGGGTTTTGCTGAATTGGGATTGCTGAGCAACAATGAACCTCTAGCTGTGTAGAAAAAGAGGCACTGTGAGCATGCACAATGCTTAATGGGTGCAATTGATGGACCAACTCAGTGGCGGCTTTTCGCGTTCCGCAGTGCGCCATTATTCCATCTACAAGCAAGCCACTGTTAACTCCCGACAGCCCTGTCACCCTAAGATATCATCATTATTCTGCAGTGTTTTTTTCTCAGAGTGATGATGGAGTTGTGCTTTAAGATTTGTGCTGTGATTGTTTTCTAAACTGTTGGTGAGTGATACAAACTGATAGCTGTGTCAAGTTATTTCTAGTCCTGTTTGCCTTCCAGTGATACACTCCAGTGAGGCTTTTCTAGTTGCCGTTTGCCTTTAGAGGCCAGCAGCGAGTGGTTCTCATTGATTGAACACATTGTCACTGATTGCCTCGTGTGTATATTTGGATAGACAACATATTTTTGTTTGGTTTTTTTCCCCCTTCTGCATTCTTTGTCTGTTTTTGCTGCTAAAACACGTCTTAGTTTTAATTTAATTTAAATTTAATTTTCCTTTCAAGCTTTAATCTTTTACTCTAATTATGTCTATGTTAACCCCTTTGATCAACTTGTCATATATTAATGTCATCATGTATGATTACATTTGCAGGAATGTAATAGATGGATGTAATAAGTATTTGTAAATGCCAACACACACACTTACCAAAATAAGTTTTTATATACAGTATAGTCTCTTAACTAGTAGTAGAAGTAACACATTCACAGTAGAATTTAATGAGACCTGGATTATTAAGTAGCTGCACTCTGCTGTGGGGCTTGAAATATGCTAACTGTTTGTGCGAGGTGTTCTGTTTGATCTGCCTCTGCTGAATATACGACTCTATCTGATGTTTTCCTTTTTAATCTGAGTTTAACTGACACACATTCGAACCTACGTGTTACGACTCTGCCACGTCAACTCTTAAATATCCTGAAGGTGAAACATGAGCTGTTCTAAATCATCATTGTTTTTGTAGGTGGGACATCATTGTCAGAGCTTCCAGCCTCATACAGTATATGTTGTCAAAGGAGGAACAAGTAAGCTGTCCACGTCCAGTCGAGAAACGTAGAAAGCTGAACACGCAGCAAAATGCCGACAACGGGGAGCTGAATGAGCAATGGAGCAGTCAAAAAGAAACTTGTCACACCTCATCCTCACAAGTGCACTTTATTTAATCTCAGGGTATTACTGGAACTCAGTGATAATGTTACTTGATGATTTATTTTTGTATTGCAGAAATTAGTGTTGTTCTTCACAAGTAATTTCTGCCAACTCAAATGACTCAGGTGTGCATTGGCAGCGTTGGCAGCTCCTTGATCGTGATTATATTGGTGGCATCATGTTAGTGGCACCAGTGTTCAGTGCTTTAACCCTTTGCAATGCTCTTTAGACCCTCGTTCAGCGCAGTGTGGGATGTGGATTAACTGTTAATCGTGTATCAACCGTGTATTTTAAAAAGAGCTGGAACTAATGATTATGATTAATCATTTAGTCTACAAAATGTTAGAAAATAGAAAATAAAATGTTACCAAATGGCTTATTTTGTTTGGCCCACAGTCCAAAACCCAGAGATATTTAGTTTCCAATTATATAAAACAGAGAAAAGCAGCAAATTCTCACATTTGAGAAGTTGAAATATGTGGTATTCTTTGTTTTATAAATAGCTTAAACAATTATACGATTACATTGTTGATGATTCTTTGTCAGTTGACTGAGTCAACGATTTTGAATGTTTCTCTCTTCACTCTTTACTTGTTGTTAACTTTAAATCCATCAATACAGATCGTTCGTTCAGGAATAACCAGTAATAGTAACAGCAGGTCTAACTTAGCAGTTCACAATAATTAGTACCTTTTTGTTGCTGTTTTTCTATCAAAGTTTGCTTCCAGATCTACAGAATCTCTGGACACTCTTCAGTATCACTGTTCTTTTTGATACAATGATTTGTCTTTCTCCCCGGTGACCTCTGACCTCTTCGCTCTGTGGTTTCAGTCTCCTCTCACAGAAGCTGAGCAGTGGCCTGTTCATATCCTTTATTCTCCCCCAGATTACTTTACTTTCCTGGCATTTCCCTTTTTTTTTATTTCTTATTTCCTCCTGCCTTTGTTGTATATGCCCCTGTGTGACCCCTGTACAACAGACGCCTCTATTAAAGGTGGAGGGGAGCTTTGTTTGTGTGTGTGTGTGTGTGTGTGTGTGTGTGTGTGTGTGTGTCATCTAGACCCCTGAAGCGTAAAAGCTTTGATCTCTTTCCTTACTTTACTCTGTGTGTCCGGACTCTAGTAAGACTGCTGACTCATCTTGTTTGTGTGTGTGTGTGTTTCTTTTACAATGAGAGGGTGTGGTGGTTTCTGAGCTCTAAATGAAATCATTGTAGTTTATAACAGAAAATGTCAAGACAACACCTGGTGCTGTTCCTGTCTTAGTCACAATCCCTGACACTAATCAGACCTAAAATATGTCAGAAATAACTTTAAAATATGTGGAAATTGTGCAGTTCTGTGCCAAAAACATGTATGTTTCTGTCAATTTTGGTTATTTGGTTTTCATTTTAAATCCATGACTTGCCACAACAACTGGTTTCTGGGTAATTATTGGGTTTTTTGGCAATATGTTGTTCTTTTTCCTCTGTGTATTACTTTCAGTGCATCCACAAAGGAGTTTCTTTGCAGGAAGGTGAATCAGGTGGATCACTCACCTGTGTCTTTATTCATGTCAGAATGACCTGAACAAAAAAACCCTAGATTTAAAGAAAGCAGGTGCCTTTTATCGACTCACCAACTGGGTTTCCACCCATGAGGTTAAGGCTTGGTCCTTGACACATCTTTAAGCTTGAGTGCTCAGGCTATAAATATAAATAACGCCTTTTATAATACTTGTGTTCTGCCTATTTATTGTTTTCCTTACTTTATGGATGCAGGTCCTAATATGCCGTAACTACATGGGGAACATGGACATGAATGAGATTGACCACTTTATGCCCATCCTGATGAAGAGAGAAGAGGAGGCTGAGATAACACCTATGGTCAGCCATGGCTCCTCACACTTCCTGTGGATCAAACACAGCAACCTTTACTGTATCCATTTTAATTCAAGTCTGAATAATGTGCTTCGTTGTGTCTGTTGAAAATGAGCCTTTACTGTAGTAAACTGAAGTTGAGTCTGAAGCTCTGTGTGAATTCACCAATTTATCATAGTATAGTTTCCCAGAGTAACTGGCATCCCTGCTTTCTACTTAAGCCATGGGTATTAGTTATCATATCTACAGAGAAATGATTAAATATGCAATGTAGCAGAGATTTACAGCATCTAATACATATACTGTACCTGAATGGCCTCTTCCCTTAGCCGCCTCCAGCTCCATAGTAAGTCCTGTGCTTCAAACCTCTTCAGATCTTATTTCACAGCCAGTTGAGGAACTGATTCACTGTGATGTGTTATGCACTGTATATCCTCTTTTCTAGATGCGAGATTGGGCAGTCAAACTTTCTCACACATTATTAATTCAGCATGAACTGCAGTCATGAGTAAGTTGTAGTCCCAGTGCACTGCATTAGACAACTGAGCTGTTTTACTTCCCCGTGGCCACGTTCTCAATTGCTTGCCAGTGTGGTGCCTTCTGCTAACTTTTTCTGTCATTGCATTCATCTCACAACCACCCACAGTATCTGAAAGATGTTCACTACGTGTCTGCATGTAGTGAACATCTTTTAGATTCTGTGGGCCCATTTCTAGTCCACTGCGCCTCGTGCACACCTGTCACTTGTAGATGTACACTTGTTTCTTAACAGTCCTTCCTTCAGTGGTGGCGATGACCAAGAAGAATGCCAATGCGGCTCTGGTGTACTCTTTTCTTTATAAAATTATCCAGGTGCGTCTGTTTCCTGACACTTTTATCCAAATCTTTAACTTCTACTTGCTGCATGTGTTTAGAACATTATCAGTTCACACAGCTTGATTGAATTGTTGTTAACTGAGGTGGCAGATTGTGTTTTTTTTAGTAGAGACCAATCAGAAATGATTCTTTTTTGCTCATAATATGCTTTTTCTCTGATTAGGACTTGATTATCACATGACCAGCCAACTAGACAACACTCACCTTTTATTTCATTGGCTGTTTCTGCATATCTGTATCTAAACAACTTGCTTATCATACACCTATTATAAAATGACGTGTGTGTTGAACTGTGTCTGCCCGTTTGTGTCTGTAGGTATTTAAGGAGTACTTTAAGGAGCTTGAGGAGGAGAGTATTCGTGACAATTTTGTGACCGTGTACGAGCTGATGGACGAGGTGATGGACTTTGGTTTCCCTCAGACAACTGACAGCAAGATCCTGCAAGAGTAAGAAACCTATTACCCAAACAGTGACAGTCCTCCATGCAACAAGGATCGCCGTGTCTACATGTTCATGTGTAAGACTTTCTTGATAAAACTTAAAAGCGACGCAGTTACGGTGGAACTGGTTTTCCTGAAGGTGCCACCGTAAGAAAAGTCAAAATTTATACATTTGACAAAACTCGTCTTAATTATGTGTATTGGCTCTGTGTTTTGGCATTGTAGGTATAACAATTATCAGGCTGTTGAAGGGAGAAGGTTAAAGTTTCAAACTCTCAAACGCCGTAATTGCTGCCCTCCAGTCAGATTTGAATGTAACCACATTAGCTCAAGTGGAACCTTCGTACATCTTCGTATTTCATACTGCAAGTGACCAGCAGAAGTGGGGGGGGCGAGTACATGATGATTCTGTTTCAAGTGTCATTGGCTTATCTGGTTACTAAAGGTATAATGAATGGTTGTACTTTATTCAGTGAGTCAATAAACTACTATTCTTGGTACACAGGGTTGTTTAGCTTCTTCCCTGCTCTTGGCTCCTCGGAGAGAGAGGCGTTTGTTTCCAGGGAAAGGCTCAGTGTTCCCTTTACAGTACCAGCCTAACGTTGGTTCTGTTTGCACACGATCAGCTTTTCTTCTAATTAACGGTGAACTTTATATTTGAAAATGTTAAAATTTGCATGGTGCATTGTTTACCCTTTTCATATCTCAAATGTGATTGGGCTTTTCCTGGCAGTACGTGATTGATGTTTAATTTCGTGTGCTGTTTGTGCACCAAGGCTTAGCTGAGGTGTGTGATTGTGTGCGTGTGTGTGCACAGTATGTGTGTTTGGCATCTGAATAGGGCTGATAATTACCAGGCTCCTATTGGCACTCAAATACAATGACACCATCAGCTGGACACACTCGAGACTCTCAGACAGAAAAGGGCTGCTCTTGTCTTCTCCAAGGAGACACACAAAGGTGTCACTTCTCTCTTGTGCGTGCACACACACACACACACAAACACACGTACATAGACAGACATACAGACAGTACACACACTTTCATTCGTCTGTTGTCTGCAGGCTCTTCTAGTTCTCCGACCTTTTCATACCACGACCACCACAAAAATGCATTTTCTCTTTTATACTAACAGTTACTACCTGGTGAAAGTGAAAATGTGTGGACACGTGGGTGGGTGTGTATGGGTGGATGCAAAAGACTGTGAGTGGGGCTGCACGGACGCACATGCATGTGAGTGTGTTCATGTGTGTGCCTTCATATGAACCTTCACGAGTGTGTGTGTTTGTTATGAATTATTGTTATGCTAATCTGTCAGTTTGCTGCAAACCCCCGCTTCCAGATCCCCCAATTAGCATTTCTGAGGAGAATCGGGGCAAAACAGAACAAACGGCAAAGCAGCAAAACAACCCAACGTCGACCCCAAGCCCACTTGTCGCCGCCTTTCATCTCTCAGCACTCTCAGATTTTGCTATGTGTCAACATGCATTCAGGACTCTCTAGGTGGGAGGAACTGGGACAGAATGCTAGGGAGAAAATGTTGCCTCAATCTGTCAATCAATCTAATACTTGTTTATTTAGCACTTTTTGTTGTTGCATTAGATAGGAAATGTATAGTTGAACTGAAAACAAGGCTCTTCACTTAGTGTTTGCCTTCAGTAGGCTTTGATTGGCTCATGGGTCATGACACTTGGCCCATGCTGGAACTGTTAACTCAGTTCAGAGTGGCTATGATTTCAGTTTTTATAATAATTTGTCAAATGAAAATGTGAGATTGTGAAAGGGGAATTATGATCCAAATCTGCAGCTCCTTCTGGCTTCAAAGTTTTACATGAAGTTTCACCTCAGTGTTTTCCAGTTCGCAAATTTAAGTTTTGGTTCATTGTCGCCGCTCTCACAGCATTGTTTTCAGCCGTAGTAGGCCGCTATCTTCAGTGGAACAAACCCCTCTGTACATTCACTGCTCAGGCCCAAACAGCAGAGAGACACAGTTAGCAACTAGTTGGTGAACACGGTGGGGAATTTAGCTGCTAAATAGACAGAGATGTCCCTCTTTTGGAAGTTAGTAGTGACCAAAAACAGAGCTAAAAGAGCGTAAATATTTGACTTACATTCACCAGGTGTCCAGTGATGATATGTCAACTTTGTTCTGCTGTGAACTAGTGGCCAAAATCAATAAATGACAGACACAGACCACCAAGATAATATTACAGAAAAGTGCAAACTTGTGAGCTTTACATTGAGCTTTACAATCTGTCCAACCCTCTATCCCTAGACTCTTGATATATCTTTCCCTCATGGTAGCAACACATATTGGTTAACAGATTAACAGATTTATACTATTTTCGTTACCAGAGGCACATTGCAATCTGGAAATGTCGTGAAACGAGTTTGGAGTAAGATAGACAGGTTATTAATACCACGCTGTCTGACATGTGCATAACTACATGCAGCCCATATCTCAAATTAGAATATGGAACACACATACCATTCCTGTCGCTGTATTTAGTCAATAGAAAGGAATAGACCTCATGCATACACATGGAACTTCATATGTGCTGTTAAGATTTAATTCCAAAATAAGTACAAAAAATTTAACTGCGCCACTTTCTCTGCATTAATGCAATTTCAGCTGTGGTGACACTTTACCCGCTGTGTTGCTGGCAGATACAGCCACAAATAATGGAATTATAACTTATGAAAATTGGATGGGGTACTATGTCTGGTCTACCGCTGGCTTTGCACTTTTCCCTCTTTTTCTTGTAAAAGAGGAGCTTGGGGACAGCAGATTCATGTGGAACATTGGGTCAGTACGTCACTGATTCTGAGGCAAATGGGAGAAACGAGGGAAGTGAAGAGGTCAGCAGAAAGGACACAGAGGGAGGAGACAAGAACGCTTCAGAGACAGAGCAGTTTGGATCATTGTCAAACTGTGTCCGTCTTCATTTGTGTTAGCTGTGTTAAAATATGAGCGCACATTTTCAGTTTGCACAGTTGGTGGAGTTGAATTTTAGCAGATCGGGGGCACATGGCTGCAACACATCTGTATCCTGTCCTTTTTGTGAATATTGGCTACCTCTCCACAGTAGGTTCAAGTGCAGGTCAACACCACCAATTGTGTCTAAAAGTGTCTAAAGCACCATTTGTTTTCTGCAGGCTCAGGTTAGTGTACAAAACATCATTTATAGGTTCACAAATTTTGACTTTCTTTAGTGAGTTTCAAATGAAAACATCATGCACTGTAAAATATTTTATTTATTGTTTGTATTACACAATCCATCAGTTTTCTAGCCAAGCTAACAAAATAAACAGAAAATGAAATTCAGCATATATTTCATTTATTTTATATATATATATTCTGCATTTCAAATAAATAAAGTTGTACATTATACATAAGATAAAAATAATTATTACCCCAACATTATATTCCAGGAAAAAGCTGGGTGGCAATAATGTAGTAGACAGCTCTGCAGTGGAAAGGAGGCCAGTGAGAGGTAAACATGGGGGGGCAGGTGTTTGGGTAAAAACAGGCCTTAGTCACATGTTGTTTATCTGAGTACGGCTCCCTTCTATTCTCATGACAAGTCATTATGTCTCCCCTGACACAGTCAGAGGATTGTTAAAACAAACTGTCTCTCCAGCCTGAACACAAAGAGACAACCTGCAGTACTGTGCAGTGAATGAGGGGATCAGTGGATGAATCGTGGATCAACTGACTCTTGCTAATAACTATAATGTATAAATAAAGTAAACTCATAAACCTAATTAACTGGGGGGAAAAAAGGGGAATACACCCAACTCTAGCAGTTCCCCAACCTCTATGGAGCACTTTACAGCTAATTTTTTAGATTTTTACATTTTAATTTAACTTTTTTTAACTGTCACCGTTTCCAAGCGCAGAAGGCAGCTGTTTTTAGTGAAAAAGCTCTTAAAACTCACTGTATGCTACTTGCACAGCACCAAAAGGCTGACGGACAAAGTTGGCATGTAGCTGCTTAAAGGAGCTCGGGAGTTGAATCAAAACAGAGCCTTTATTGGACTTTAATTTGCCAGGTGGCCAGAAACACAACTAAAAGTGAATGTTACAGTAATGTTGTTCTGCATTTTCTAAACACACCTGTAGGTAACTGTATGCTAACGCGTTCACCATATCAACTTTATAAGATGATAATATTTTCATTTTTACAGCGTGTTGCACTGTTCCCAGCAGGCCAAAGAAAATAAATAAAACATATTCTTCATTGACTGCGTAAGAATTTGTGCTTCGTCTGATTTTTGCTTCACTTTTAGTGTGAATGCACCACATGGAAGCTGTTGTATATGCGCATACCTGAGTGAAGTTAAAAAGGCTTTGCACCAGTTTGTTCAACTCAAATGAAGTTACCTGCTGTCATGTTGGATTCAAATTGCCATCTGTGACTTAAATGTCTTGATGAGCAGTAAAACACGTCTATCTTAATCACCACATCTTAACCCACCTAAACAATGACAAAAGATTTTCCACCATCAACAAAAATAAATTGAAGAAAGGATTCAACAGTAAAGGTTTAAATCTTTAAAAGCTGTCTTTGCGTCTCCTGGCTGCTCAAAACCCTTTTAGACACTTTTTGTATCATGTAAACAAATGCATGTAAGTCACAATATTATCTGTAGCTGCAGTCACACTGGGTTTATGTAAATCTCCATTTTCCAATTACACCCATGAATAATCTTCATACAACATGAATACCTAGCCTCTTTAATATATTCACAGTGGAATAGCTCATTTATTTTAAGTCATGAGGTGTGATTAATACAAAAAATTAAAAAAAACTTTCCTCAAGAGAGACTCATGTTGCAAGAAAAAATACATACTTTTTATACTCTTTTTTTTTTTCTAATTATATTTCTTCAAATTAAGCATATTATTTTGTTGATGAGACTTAAATGATATTACTCTTTTGTTTTTATTTAACACCTCAGCTGTTTCTTGAGATTCTCCCTCGAAATTTAGACATTCGGTCTCTTGCTGAAGCATCTTAACGCGGGGTAGTTTTAAAACTATGCTGATGCAAATGCACTTGAATGGGTTTTCAGGTGTTTCATTCAGCAGGATTACAGGCTGCATTTAAAAACATTCTGACACATGTCCCAAATTCTCTCTGCTGTTGTCTCCTTCAGGTACATCACCCAGCAGGGTCATAAATTAGAGGTTGGGGCTCCTCGACCTCCAGCCACCGTCACCAACGCTGTGTCTTGGCGGTCAGAGGGCATCAAGTACAGGAAGAACGAAGTTTTCATGGATGTCATTGAGTCAGTGAATCTACTGGTGAGGACAATATTTCAAATTTCTTAAAAAAGTATTATATACATGATTTTTCCAGAAAATGTGATATTTTACTGGCAGATATTCTGTACAATATCAGGCTGCTCCCATTATCAGAATGGAGCATCAGTGATCCAGTCACATTGCTGCTGAGAATCCTGCATATCTTACAACAGACAATGTATGTTTGTTAAGGTTTATCTCATCTTACAAATTAAGCTCTTCATTTACAACCACATTCAGTTGTGTTGTTCAGTGCAGTAGATTTTCCACCCAGCAGTGTGTCGTGGATTTAACAAAAACACACAAATCAGTGATCAGGGATTCTTAAATACATATGACTGACTCATCCAGTCAATTTTGGTCCGTATCAGTTCTGAAGTCTTCATCCCTCATCGTCCATTGTTTTATCATGTTTAAATGATTGTCTTTAACAGTTCTATTTAAAATAGATGGTGAAAGAGCTCCCTTGATGCTAAGTGGGAGCGTCAGTGCTAAAATTGTCTGTCAAAACCCTGGCATGTTTTGACTCCTCCGAACAGTTTCCTCTTTCCTTGAATTGAACAGTGAAGGAAACAGTCTCTGATATCAACAGTCCTCCATTCTTTTTCAATATAATATTTGGTGGTATTTATGTTTTTTCTTCATTGTGTTCAGTGAGGAGTGGCTTAGACAGTAAATTACAAATGCTAGTCAGCAACTTGAGCAGACAAAATACATCAGGGCACATCCAGTGTCAGACTGAACTCAACAAGTGATGTGACTGTAGCCTACAAGAGGACTTCTCAAAGTCCGGACCCAGCACATCCCTCGTGTTACGAATGTACAATACATAAAGTTTTCTGTTTTGCAATTCATACACACAACATCGATCAATAAAATGTTAGTGACACTGAATATAAAGTTCAGCTGGAGATCATTAACAGCGATCATCCAGATGAATGTGGTTTTAATGTGGCTTATTTCTCTATCGTTGACTTCGTTGTCACGGCAACCTTAACTGTAGAGAGCCTGGTGTTGCTGCCGAGTTCGCGCTGTAACGTTACGCTGAATAATTTGCTATCAGTTCCTAAAGTGCATATACAGAATGTGTCTCGTTTCCTCTAGTACTTTCTACGTCTGAGGTGTGTCTGCCGCGGTTTCGGTTTTTATTTTCTACCCTGTTTCGCTTTGGCCCAGTCAGAATAGACTTGACATAAATTGCGACAACAAGTAGCCTACCTGTACACCAAGAGTGTGTGTGTTGGGGGGGATGCAGACCTTTGAGTAACCCTGCTACACAACATTTTCAACTTCTGATATGATCTCTGCTTACTTATAATGTAACTGCTGTATGTTTTATCATTCTAAATCTTTAAAGTTGTTAAATTTGTCTCCCCCTGACCTTGCATTGTTAGCTATGCTACACACAAAGTAGTTCAGTGTGGTAATGTGATGTTAGCAGGCTGCATGATAAACTCCTGTAAAGGGAAATGTTATATGTCTGACTGGGGGATACAGGCAAGGGCTCAGATTCCCTGCAGCTAAAGAAACGGAAACGTTTTCAACACACGATCATGCTGAGTTTCAAACTAAAAGGGAGAGAAATGACTTATGTCCTTGAAGCAACACCTCAAGGAAAACTCAATAGACAGTTGCAGGTTTCCTCGATGAGCCGAAGGGAAACTGATGAGGTGTAGGTATTTAACCACTGCTAGAAGGCTGCAGTTGCTACTTCCTTCCTTTTCTGTGACCAGGGACTTTTAAAAATCACCCTCTTTTGCATTAAGGGCTTTCCAACACTTCTCACGCTTCCTGCAGAGAGCTTTGCAGTTTTGTCCCTCAGTTTGTTTGTTTTTGCTGAATGGCTGTTCTCGATATCATCATAAAATAAAGCGAGTTGAAGTGCAGATTTGACTGTAAATCTCATATCATAACTGAATACTTCTCATGTTTAATGTAGCGCTTTGCTTTTCTGTCTAAAGGTGAGCGCCAGCGGCAGCGTCCTGCGGAGTGAAATCGTGGGCACCATCAAGCTCAAAGTGGTACTGTCGGGGATGCCTGAACTCCGATTGGGCCTCAATGACAAAGTGCTGTTTGAAATCACAGGCAGTAAGTAGCAGCGAGTCATTCTCAGTGTCTACACTTGTACATGTCTTGTATGGATAAAAGCATTCATGAGGAATTAATACAGTCACATAGACAGTGAGGTCAACAAATGTGGAGACGGAGGGGACAAACTGGGAGAATCGGCCTGGATGATTTATATGCAAAGAGATCCTGGAATGTTTGGATGTTTAGACTCAACCTCATTATTTACAGTAGTTATGGTCAAGTTTGCATTTGTAGTATTTACATGGGGTGGCAGAACTTCTTTTTTAAAAATCTAATCCCAAGTTCTATATTTGGCTGAGCTGCAATTTTTCCATGCACCCCCTAGAAACTGCTGACATTGAAAATGCAAAGCACACAAGTGTTTAAATATAATATAACTCTGCGTGCACGGCGTCATAAGTCGATCTTTTAGTTGAACTTTGTAAATTGGTATCGGTGCCCTTTATTTCACACTGAGCTGACAGAGACAGGCTGTTGTGCACAAGTGACGTGCGAGAGACACATTTGCAAGACTTTCTTTATCCCCAGATGCCGAGATTTGACATTTTTGATGGAGAACGTGTAAACCGTCAACAGGAGATGTTTTATTAATGATAAAAATTCACTCTAAATATACATTTCTACATTTCCTTCCTAGAATGATGCTTAAATGCCACAGATTACTTGTAAATATGCTACTGGTTCATGGTTGAGCACTTTCCTATTCACTGTCCGCTCCTTGAACCCACCGTCACACTTCCACCTTCTCCTCCTCTTTCTGTCTAAACCCCTCACTTCTACAAATCCCCCACTCGGCTCAGCTTTCATCCTTCCTCATCTTTCCCTCTCCTCCTACTTTCCCAATTTTCCATTAACATCTCCCACTGCTGCATCTCCCGTTGTCTATTCCTGCAGCCCTCCTCCCTCACCCTCTTTTCATTCCCCTCTTTTTCCCTGCATTTCTCCCCCCCTGCTCCGCTCCTTACTGAAGGGGAAAGGCTCCATCACTGTCTAGCCTCTTTGCCTCTGAGTTAATCTTCACCCCAGGCTACAGCCCTGCAGATGAAAGGTGAGGGTCTGTGGATATCCTGTATATGCAGCCCACAATCCCCCTGCTGTGTGTTGCAGTCTGGGAAATAACACATCATCAGAAATTATGATCAAACATACGCACTGACAGATACAGCACACACAACACACACTCACACTGAACTGTTTATACAAATATGAAAATGTTATTCACACTTTCATCCTCAGGAGTTACACTTTTTTACATATCATTTCGCAGTCATTTGGTGTTTATCATGTTTCCCCGATCTGCACATTTTATCACAGCTGGATGCAGTCAGTATAAAGCATATAACACTGCCCTCTGCTGGCAGGAGTCCAGAATGGCCACTGGTGCAGGCAGCGGAGAGAAATGTCATACAAGTTACATTCATAGTATTTTCTCATTTAAAACTAGTGCATGAAATTACAAAGCACACAAAAAGCCAGTTTCTTTTAGACACGAGCAGGGGTTCGTACAAAGTCGTACAAAGTGGAAAAGGTTTAATTTAAATCATTATGTTTTCAAGGTTAAGAATATGCTTGAATTGGTATATGCTCTTGAAAAATGCTTGATTTGATGTTTCATCATTTACACAATCTACATGTAAACCAAAAGTCTTTTTCAAATGAAACAATCCCGTGCTCATGTTTGTTTCTTGTCTCCTGGCATTTATAGTAACAGTTAAAAGCTTTGAGAGACTCTTTTACTCTAAACGCTGTACAAACCCTTCATGAATCAGTCAAGATAAACTTTGTGGCCTTGTATCTAAAATAACAGTAACTTGAGTGTCTACACCTGCTCACATGTCCCTGTAGATTAATCATAATTACTTATCAGAGATGCAGCCTGTTTGTTTTTTTCCTTGAGATGATTTTCATAAGGTTCTCAGCCTGTATGAGGACAGTAGAAGCTGAAATGCAGGCTATTAACAATTATTTTCATTATCAATTAATCTGCTGATTATTTTCCAATTAAATTGTCTTTGTAAAAAAGGCCCACGGTGACATCTTCAAATTACTTTTGTTTGTCTAAATGACAATTCAAAATGCACATTTTTGGTTATACAATCATGTCATTTACTCACATTTGAGAAGGTGAAAGTGGTGGAAGCAAGAAATATGTAGCGTTGTTGCTTTAAGGAGGACTTAAAGAAAGAGTTGCAGGTTAATTCTCTTTGGAGAAAACGATCCACTAATTCCTACTCCCCTGCTGGCTACGTATCCTGTGCCTTTAACCTTTGAATGCTAACAAGTCTTTGTCAATGCCACCCATGTCAATGGTATCACAGCACTGTAAGATGCTTTGGACAGAAACATTCACCAAATGTCTTTGTAAAATGGTTCCCTGTGTCTGTGCGGCAGCAGACAGAAAACAGATTAGGTTCCTTCTGTCTGCTGCTGTGTATTAAAAGCATGGAAACAGGTGAGGGTAGCTTTAAAGGTGAACCACAGGGGATCTGAATCTTCAGTCCTCATGACATGTACACACACACACGCACACACACAAACACACAGATACACACATAGATACACCAACACACACAGATACACAAACACACACACACACCTGTCTCCTCTTCCAGCCCCTGAGGTCCCAGCAATAACATAGAGTGACCTTTCTTTCTTGTCTTCTTGATAACTGTGTGTGTGTGTGTGTGTGTGTGTGTGTGTGTGTGTGTGTGTGTGTGTGTGTGTGTGTGTGT
>JAVQJL010026227.1:0-59315 GCA_036024295.1 Nannoperca obscura | reverse complement strand
CCCCCCCCCCCCCCCCCCCCCCCCCCCCCCCCCAGGTGGATGTGCACATTTGGGCATACAATTTAGATTGGGTTTGTGTGTTGTACTACATTTAACTGCAAACGCAAGTGCTCAAGTTACAGCATAGGCAGACCACTTACACTCACAGTAAATCTCTTTTATGCACGCTACATTTTGCCTCTTTCACTTTGATATTTACCCAACTGCACCTCTAAATTATCTTTGGGCGAGTTTCATTTCAATTTGACTTTTAAAATTTAAATTTTCAGAGCTTTGACTGCCACAAGTGAAGGATTTTCACCTACATTACGTTGTGGCGGTGGCACAAGTTTCAGGGACGAATATTTTAAGACCTCAGTAAATTAAATTGAAACTATGTGCACTGTTTGGTAATGCTAGGGTGAAGTGAATATGCTTTTTGTGATGTGGGTGAAGCACATCTTTGCACTTTAAACAGCAAAATGTTATGTGTCAAAGTTCACACTTGTTGTATAGTTTAGAACTAATAGAACCGATTATATTTTTCTCAGATAGTTGAATCAACAATGTACCTCATTGTTTAAAATATGCAAAGTATTTGTTACTTTCTCACATGAAAGTCACTTTACTTGCCAAAGTTTTACTTATTTATGTAACTGGTCCACAGCAAGCCCGCACGGAGAATTAACATGCATTCTGATACCAGAGGTGTTTTTTCCTCTTTTGCGTTCTAGATGAGTTTTCAGACTCTGATTCGGACTGAGACCATGTGGATCTTCACCAGCGGACCTGTTTGATTAAACAAAATAAACCTTTGCGTGAGAAATGGCCACCGTTGAGCTGCCATCTGCAAATATTTGCAAGTGTTTGCCACAAGGTAACATTCATACTGTGTACAGTAGAACATTGATTGTTGGTTTATTATGTGCATCTATTGGTAGTTGGGAGATTTTCCATACAGTCATCGAGAACCATACATGTATAAAGAGGGGAAACCAGATCCTTTTTGTTGAGTATCCAAGGGTGATCATTCAGGAAACAACATCTTTTTGAATTACAAATGCACCGGTCATTGCAGGAAGTTTAGAAAATAATGCTCTGTTTTTTTCATGCCCAAACTCATATCCAGTGTCTTATTGGAAAGAATATAAATGCCATTATCAACCTGATACTTAAATGACCATAAAGCTGTGAAATTGTTTGGTCTCAATTTGTTTGTATGACCTCTGTGTGGGTGCATATGTCTACATCTGAAATTATGACTAATATTGGCTTTTGGGCGGGTGTGCGGTGACATTATTTAGATACATATTAAATTATAACACTAAATGAATGTCCTTAGTGATTAACTGTTTAGGAGTACTAATAATAAAGTTGTATTCTAACAAAGATGTTTCCACCTTTTTAAATGGAAGCGCTACATACAAAATGGAAAGACAGGAGGCATCATAATCCTTTATAAATTTACAGTATTACTATAAAGAAACATGTACAGTATATAGAAGAGCAGATTGGTTGCAGGTTGGCTGGTTACAACCTCTGTCCAATTGACGATATATTGACGATAATATTTGCTTATCTTCCTTTAAATTCCACTTTTGGGTCAAGAGAGTTACCATGGCATGCTGTACTGCATGACAAGCTTTCCTGGGAGTTTCAGCTGTAAGCAACAGTAATAATAAAACATTTTCTATTCCAATTCAATTAACCCAAAGTTTGCGTGTTTCCGTTTTTCTGCTGCTGTATGTGCGTCTTACAACGTGTTTGTGTGTGTGTGTGTGTGTGTGTGTGTGTGTGTGTGTGTGTGAATATGCGTGCATTGAAGCCACCTAATGCATTAGTATTTTTTTAAATCCTAAATATGTATAATGTGTGAATCCTTTTTTTGTATTGAAAAGCATATTTGCTTATTTTGGTTTTCCATTCAAATTTTTTTGGGTTTGTTGTATGTAATTGTTTTTTCTGCATGGACGTTTGATTCTTCACTTCTTCGACTGCCACTACTGAGAAATTAGATGCACAAGAAGGCCACAGTGAGTTTATGTAGTACACACTGCACTACGAGTGTTACGACAGCACTGTGAACTGAAAATCCACGGTCGAAAACTGGCTCCACTGGCTAATTTCCACGTGTAAAGCATTTGGCATATTAAAAGTTGCATTTACATCCAATACTTATTCACTGTTGTGCCTTTTATAGGACTGTGTTGTTACTTCTGTGACTTCATTAATATTAAGATTTTGTTATGAATTGTTATTAATAAATTGAGACTAACGAGCTCCCAGGCTTGTGCCAGCGGAGAGCTCTAATATGCACGTCTGCAGGGCATGAGATGCAAAAGAACCGGTTTTGGCGGATGCTCATCAGTGTGTGATGTTTTATGTCTCCAAACATTCACTTGTCAATATCATCCAATGTCATGTTAAATTGTTTATTTGTCCGAATTAGTAGAAATAATTTCACCCATAAAGAAACATTTAATCTTTCAGTTTATCTGATTCAACATCACCAAATCTAGAGATGCATGGTTTTCATTGGACGGCAACAAAACGCAACCATAGCCATTGCTGTGACTACACAATTTAAAAATAATCTTCTGATCAAGATGAACACGTTGCCATTTTATTCATGAGGCTGCTTGCTGAATTATTGTAGGTGAAATATGTTTGTTTCTTACTGTTTTGTTAATTGTCTTTTGTGCAAAACATGTTCGAATAAAAATCTGAGCTATTTTCAATAATGTCCAAATCACTTTATTTAAATTGTCACTAGAAACTGACTTGAAACCTTTTGTGATTGTTTTAAATATAAAAATACAGCTAAGTAGGGCTCTGTGCTGTACAAGACAGGCCCTCGCTGTAATCATCAACAAAGCACACAAATGTAAAAGGAAATAGGGCAATTTACCCCTAAGTCAGACTGATCATGCCCGCTGCTTATAGCACAATATGGAAACTATAGCGGAAAGCATTTCTTCTCTTCCCCATAAATACAAATAGTTCATAACATATCATAGCATAAAATTGTATATAGACAGCTGCAGCTTGATAGTTTGTGACAAAATACAATGATCAGTTTATATAATGAAATAGCAAAACGCACTTGACATGATTGTGTTACAAAGTTTTGCTGTACAAATGTTCATGTGGAATTGTGTACATCACTCAGAAACAAATCCATTAAAGTGACAGACAGAATAACAAATATGATTGTCTATTCATAAAACTACTTCATTCACCAAACCAGGAGAAATAGCAGTTATAAATGATATAAGTTACTAAAAACATTAGAAAAAGTCTGATTAATCAAGCATAAGCTCTAGTGTGGAAATGTTTTAGGCTGTTTAAGAAGCCTACAGTTTTTATTTTTCATTTCAAACCACAGTCAATTACATTTCTGGTCCTTCCCTTGTACACACTCGGGCTGTACTCAGTCCACTGAAATGACAAGGAATACAGTTTAGATAAGGACCAGGAGATGGAGCCATAGAGTCGATTTAGACCCTGCAAACACTCACCCAAGCCAAATATACATAACGAGGTCTCAACCAACAACAAAAAACACATGTAACTGTAGTGTAGATTCAATGCATTAGAACAACACGACAAAAATGAAGCTGAAATGTCTTACTTCATCCTGAAATGCAAAAAATACGATGTGATTCTTCAAGGTTAAGCCTTGTGTTTATACAGGAACACTGGCCGGACCGAAAAACATTTAAGTTTTGTCTTATAAACAAGTCTGTTTAGCACACAGCTGCAATCTGGAATGATAGAGATTTCATAATACACAAAGTGTGTGATAATAAACTGTAGATACATATACAGACATTTTAATCAAACCAGAGTGAAAGCTGTGACAATAATGCTGAATGTACCATATTTCCACCCCACTGTCTTCACCTCCACCCGACTGCTCATATTTTAATTAATTTACACTTGACTTAAAGTGTCAGTTAATTCCATTCTTTATGATAGACCCATGTGTAATGATTAGGAAGGCATTAAGACAGCGTTCAGGTCGAGGCACCCTGTGATTCATTTCAAATGTTTTTTTTGTTGTTTTTTTAAGAATGAAACATTGAAAGGAGTGTGTCAATACCTGAGATACAGTGTATAGGCTAAGGGCATTGATCTTGACCAGGTGACCTAGTGATGTTTGTTTCTAAAGCATTTGTGTTACCTGAATCCTTGGACATGTGCAAAAGTAACAAGATACCAATTACCGCATCATCGCCTAATACAACCTACTCCTGGCTCACAGTGTTGACCTCGCACAGACCTCAAAATCAATATTTTAGGAATGCTAGTCTGAATCTTTCTTGGATAGTTTACGCACACCCTGGGATACAATAGATGGAAGAAAGTATTATGGATTTTTATTTTGGTCTCATAATTTCTCATGAGAAATCATTTTCACTATTTTCAAAATGTTCACCTTTTGTTGTCCTGCCCGTCTTTATTGCAGTTAAGAATGACCCTGTGCTGTTTCTCTATAATTGCTGGCAGGAAAGATTTAAACAAGGCTGAAGGTCACAGAGGCATTCGTAAAGTTAAACAAGACAAAAGAGAAACAAACTCTTGCCATTAATGTGTAATCTTAACATTAAAATATCTAATGTCAGTCTTGCTCACAGGCAGAAGCCATTATCTAAGAAAGAACAGTACAGTCATGGTGCTTCTGTTGTACTGCAGGTCACTGTATGTTGCTGGTCCAGTGGCTGCCTGGATCCATGGTCACATTTATTACCACAGACTTCACAGAAAGCATCGTGAAACAAGCAGACTGTACTAAAGCTGACTCAACTTCATTCACAGTGAAACACAAAACTCTCTCAAACCTACGCCAGAACAGGAGTTGGTGCACATTTAGAGTGAAGTCAGCCTTTGTGTTTTGGCTCTTTGTGGAAGTCATCCTTCACTCTGACATAGAAAGATATGTGGATGAAACATTTTTACAGCGAATACCTTCAATTCTGACTCGGGCTCTTCACTTTAGAGTCTTCATGTGTTACTGAAGTCAAGATAACAAAGTCACAGAGCTCATCTGTGATTGTGAAATGAAGATTTATTCAGTGGCTGGGCAGGCAGAAAGCACAGCTGAGGTGTTGTGATGAGAAGTCAAAAGCACGTGGTGAGCTTGAGACGGCCCTTCCACTCAAGACTTGAATGAATGAAGGCAGAGTAGCATCAGTCTCAGCCATCTGCTAGTAGTGTGCCTTTCCCATAGTTTGTCTGATTGTCTGCCAGCACTTATGCAAGCTCAGGTCTTGCCTCCATTTCTCCACGAGATGCCGTGCGTGCTCGCATGTACTCGCTGGTCTGAGCCGTCCCCGGACACCCATTGCTGAGGCGCCACCTCCGTACCGCCAGGAAGGTGTTTATTCCATACACACCTGTCACCAGGAAGCCAAAGATCTGCATACAAGTGGAAACAGGAAGCAGAATAACAATGTCTGAGTTTCAACAATGCTGCATTGACACACAGTGCCTCAAATGTGTCCTTTTGATTTAAGGTGATGAAGTTACACCAGAAACACACGAACATGTCTACAGACTCATAACATTAGGCTTAAAAGCTTACATGTTTTAAAGTGCATGAACAGATATATACAGATAAATTACTTTAATCATGCCTTCTAAAAATACACACGCATGCACAAATGGCATGTGAATTCAGGTTTATTTTGGCAGCTTTCTGACCACTCATCAGCTAGCATGTGACTCGGTGATGACAGTTGCCCCTGCTCATCCAAACATATGAGATAAAGGTCAGGCAGAATGAGACTTTTGCTGAGGTCTTCAGTTGCATCCTTATATTTATACACAAGTATGAATCCCTTGTGCCTAGATAAAAAACTTGAGGACTGATAAAAGGAGGCTTGTAAAGATGTCTGCTATGTTTTGTATCTGCTTATCTTGGCAAAGGAGGAAGGTTCTGACTACTCACCACTGCTGCTATTTCAGCTCCAGTGTTGTGGTTGATGCAGGCCAACACAATAGATGACAAGAAGAAGAAGAAGGCGCTGGCAGCAGTGTTAACCAGGTCCTACAGAAAGACACAAAAACATGCAAGATAACGTTCGACTCCAGATGTGCATCAGCACTATTTTTATTAGGACTAAGTACAAAGTATTTCATGAGGAGAGCACCTGATGCAAAGTAATGCAGAAAACTCAATCTGTCATTTAGCATGTTGTCTGTGGTAACGCATGAAAAAACCCAGCACATGAATTTCTGAGTCAATTCCTTTTATGTGTAAATACATACGGTCAGGGGATCATTTCAAATTGCTCCATACTTGTCATAATACTTGAGTTTCAGTAACAATTCCTTGCTTTGAGGAATAGAGATATAAATAGGAAATATACAAATGTCTTTTTTCACTTAACAAAAAATCTAAACGTACTATAAAAAAATACAGTGTAAAATTGGTAACATTTTGATTTAAATCAAGAACCATCTACAGTTTTCAGTACATAGTGTTATGGACACATTTTGATCAATACCCTACATAAAGTACACATCACATATGAAGTGATTAACTCAATTATAATATCCACAAAATATCTATTCACACAGTAGGCTTAACATTAACAACTTCCTCACAGCAGGAAATGTTTGTTAACCCAGAGCACACCAGTGAAGGTACTAAAGTAATAATGAAATGTATTACAAAATGAATGCTGTAAAGCTGTATCAATACTAATAACAATGCTACAGATGAGCTCATCTTTTATAGTCCAAAACATTTGAGGCTTATTTTAACACAATTTAAACCTGTAATGTAACCTGTTATTAGCAACAAGGCTGATGATACATAGGATGATTTTAAACTGTGTTGAATAAACAAAGAGTTTTCTCACACTCTTCTAACCAGCCTGTCTACATCTTTGTGCTTCACTGGTGTAAAACTGCAGGAGGGTGAAGAGGCCAACAGCACATACTTAAAAGCCACCTAGCAGCTCATATTACACACAAACACCCAAGAAGGGGAATGAAAGAGATACTTCCCTTTGATGTTTTTACTCTCTTGTTTTTACCAGTGCAGACGGTTCGGGAAGGGTTAATAATGAAGTGCACAGCATGACTGGGGCCCGGCCCTCGTGATCAAATGCATGATTGTGATCATGGCCTCTCATATGACACAGAACGCTCATACAATGGCGATGTCACTCACACACACACACACACACACACATGCACACACGTGCAACAGATGAAGCAGACAACTCAGCAGGGACAATTTGCAACTGATCCTTTAGTTTAATCAGTAACACTTTAATATAAAACCGTAACACCAACTGGCACTATAGTACACCAGTGTACTCCTAACCTTCAAACACAATTATAACCCCACCCCCCACAAATGCACTCAGTTGCATACACAACAAACACTTCTCACAATACACACACACACTCCCATCTATCTTGCCTGACTTGTTAAACAGGAAATACTGCATATTCACCTTCCTGTGTCCTGTAAAAAAAGCTTTTCTTCAGCTTTCAGATCCCATATTCTCTCAAAATCCAGTCATTTCGGTCCCTGCCCTTCACTCTTTATCCACATTCCACGTTTTAACCAGGCCAGCACTCTGTAAAACCTTAAATAACATGAGCACAGACTGGACCAAACCACTGGCTCTCTGGTTTGTTATTGGATCGTATATTTGTTTTACAATCTTCTCTCTATTTGCTGAGATATCAGAACATTGAGCAAAACTAGTATCCTTTAATAAAATAGAGTTTTAAAGAATTATAGGAATTATAAATGAATTAGAAAATATTGTACATAACAAGCAGTTACATAATTTCGCATGGCATCCAGTTGAAACCACGTTCACACTGTTTGAGACCACAAATCTCCAAAACTTTATCAGTGCACTGCAGTAAAAATATACCACTATTTTTTTTTTTACCATGTTTGTGCCTCTGTAAACATGGATCTGTATCACTAATGTAGTCTTTCAAACACACAGCAGGATCAGGACTGAAAAGGTCTGTAACAATTTTATTTCGGGTTTGTGCAAAAAAAGGGTTATATATATATATATGTAATTAATTGTATATAAACACATTCTGTTCTGTGTTACTGTATATGGTTCTATGTTTCTGTTCTCAAGATAGGAGCTAGAAATGCTAATTGGACTGCAACTATGAAAACCTTAGAGGACGTAGCAGAAGACTAATTATAAAATCTATTCTCCTGACAGTCACAGCAAGTCACACAGGACCAGAAAGCTTCATGCAAGAATAAAACATCTTTCTGGCTTTCACATCCATGCCTGATTCTTTTTTGAAAGACAAATAAAGATAGCAGGCAAGTATTTCATTTCTTTTGTCTGCTTGGGTGGCAAACTTCAGCTGTCAAAACCAAGAAAGCTTTTATTGGATTCCACTTGCAGGTAAAGTAAATACAACAAGAGTAAAGTGGTCTCTGGTCTGAAGAAGTAATGATAGATTAATGACTATAGCTAATAATAACCACAAACCTCAGCTGTGTGTGCGGATTCAGCAGGGAGATGTAGATCATTACTGGCAGAATAACATGGGGTCCAACAGAGAAACAAGGACGGATTAACACACAAATGCATACATACTGCACGTATAGACAACATACTGTAACTTGAAGCTCACGAGGTAAAAATAAACCCATGAGCATGAGTTTTGACGTAGGTCACACATTATTTGAATATGGACAAATACTGCTCTTTGAACAATGTGAATTTTTGCAGTAATGTTCGTTGTCCCCACCTCTCCTTCGTCATAACTCAGTCAAAGCATGACACTCAGACATCACACACAACGCTACAAACATCCATAAGTCTGATTAGACATCACAGAGAAATAAGGCAGTCCATTCTAACTTCTGATCTTGGATCCATCAGATTGTGACTTTTTCTTGCAATCCGGGTGATTTTTGTCAGCACAGTGCGAACAGGATCTCCTTTCAGCCTAAGCAGCATGACTTTATATGATGCAAATTTGCCAAATATGTAAACAAATAGACAAACACAAGGTGTAGCTAAAATATGATGTTTGTTGTATATTTTGTTGGCAGCTAAATGTACAGATAGTGTAAATGTTTATGGCAGTAGAAAACTATTTAACACAGTCAATACAGATATTTTTGTGACAGTTTTGCATTACGCCCCTGTTGTGTGAGGCTGTGATTGGTCCAGTCAGCGCCCACTAACGGTCTTCCCTCTGACTTACCAAACTCATTCATCCGTTAACTGTGATGAGATACTGTCTGTTCCCTGAACAAAATAACCTGAATACACTGGCAGGGTATTCAAACCGTTGCTCTCCTTTGAAAAAGGAGAATAACAACACCAATGTCCCTCTCTCCCTCTCCCTCCCCTTTCGGCTGTGAATGTTGTTCCCTGTGTGTGTCCTCAGGCTCGCCCCATTTCTGTCCCAGAACCTCTCCGAGTGGCCGGCAGTTATTTGGATGGGCAAACTAGGAAAAAGGAAAATGTTGCTAGATTTACATGTGAACCAAGGAAATAATCTATCATTTGGACTTATATAATAGACAATAGACAAAATTGACACCATTCTTGCAAATTCATTGTAGCCGTAGTCCATCAGATTGTTGTATGTATTGTTATGTGCAGTATACAGACAGTAGTCGAAATATCCAAGCTAACACTTCCTAGCCTTGCCATCTCTAGCATTCAAACCTTCACCTGTGTTAGCTAGTCTCATGAGTCAACCTTGGTATCCCCAGTGATTGTGTAAAAAAAAAAAAACAGTGGCAAACAATGGACGTCGCTACCGGCTACCATTTTGTCTCAAAGAACCTTTGGCAGTTATTTGGCAAAGCAAACTTGGACAACAAGACACAAAGGGGTTTGCTTTAACTGTCTCTCCAGCTGGTTGTACACAACAAGCTCATTCACGCAAACTTAACACTAAAGTTAAACTTAATAACTAAAAGTCACCAAGTGGCTTTACAATAAGGTCCTAAGACTGCAGTCATTACAGTGTTAAAGGGGAGGAAATGGGGGTCAGGGCCGGTGTTTTTTCCTCTGCACTGCTAAAGTGAACATAGAGGGTGAATTGGAGGAGATGGGATAACATAGCACATAGATGTACGATCATATCCATCCTTCTGAGACCACATTATAAAACAACTTACTCCACAGAGGAGGAATGGCAGCGTCAGCCCATGGTTTAGAGTTTGGAAAAAAAAACGGCAGCAGAAGGGTTAACATTTGGTTAACACTCTGAAATGCTTACTCACGGTGAAATTCCCAGGGGCTCAAAGTGACTGGAGCAGCTTTGAACTCGACAGACATAAACAGCATGGGGTTCAGCCTACAAATGTGCACTGGAACTAAGCATCATAGGCTTGTTAGCTACTACGGTTTGGAGTCAGGCACTTCCCAAAAGAGAACAGCAGAGGGTTTTTGTGGTGTGAGGACAAAATTTGTTAGCACAAAAAATGAAAGACTCAGTATTTTTTGTCTACAGCAGCATGTTTCCAGCAATACCAGTGAGCCAAACCACAGCCCACCACAGTTCTTCTTTCAAGAACAACCTCCTCCGTGTGTCTAACGGCAACCCACAACCAACAAACACTCACCCAAAAATTTGACGTTAATAAAGCATTTCAAGACTGTTAAGTGAAAAAATAATGAACTAGTCAGAGCTGAGACGAGAAAGGCCAGTGAGTCTCGAGAGAAAAGGAACAGAACTCAGAAGAAGACTGAACAGAAGGATTTTAGATTACCTGAACAGCCTCTCCGAGACTGTAAAAAGCTTTCATTTGGTGTTGTTCTGCCAAAAGTAGAAGCCAAAAGCACACCCTCTCTTCATGTTTGAGGTGGAATATTGTACCAAGGATACCATAATGCAATCTGATAGCTATGGTTGGATTTAGACATCTGGCTTAACATCCACTGTTTTACTATAATATGCCAATATGTATGCTGTGTGGCCTCTGGAAATGTAGTTTCAGAAGATTTTTTTTCCACTTCCCTCTCTGGAAAGGATACTTGGCTGCAGATCAGAACATACCAACATGTCTATGTAGGCAAATATTGTAACGCAATCAGTATCTGCTGGAGAACACCCACCAGTTCATTTGTTTGCAGCTGACAATGCACATCGTCGTGGTAACACTGAAACTGTTCCCAACCAGTTCATTTTTTTCAGTTTTACAGTTTCACTTGTATAACAAGCTTGTGCTGAGCCTTACACTGATAATAAATACACAACTATATACTTTAAGCAGAAATCTATGTACAGCTATACAAGTAGATCAGTTCATAGGAGTCATGCTAGTGGCTGTACTCATAGGCTCAGTGTTGCTTTGAGCTAAACGCTAACGTCAGCATGCGTACATGCTCACAATGTCAATGCTGCAAACATGCTGATGTTTAGCAGGCATTATGTTCTCCATCAAAGTTTAGCATATTAGCATGCTAACATTTGGTTAATAAGTATGACACACACACACGGTACTGCTGAGGTTGATGGGAATCATAGTAAGTTGCTAAATTAGTATTTAACTCAAGAAAATTCTGCCAAAAGGTAAGCTTACGACCTTTGAAACCATAAGCGTGTTGCTAGATTTACTTGTTAACCAAGGTAATAATCTGTCAGTCGGACTGACAGAAGAAAATTACAAAGAATCACCATGTCAATAGTCTTATTGCTGTAAGCAAATGCTTCAACACAACAGACGTACCTTGTTGTTGTAGTGTTATATGCAGTATACAGAGAAATGATGCAAGCTAACCCTTCCTAGCCTTGCAATCTCTAGCGTTCAAACTTTCAAACAGGTGTGTTAGGGTTATCCAACCCAAAAGGTCACATTGTATAGCTATAATATTTATAACTGATTATTAATTTAGGATACAATTTATGATTCATCAGATTGTTCAGTTAAATCCTCTGTAAAATATTGTGTCATGCAGCCTTTTGCCTCATATTATCACATCATGTTATTCGTGTTATTCATAGGTAACATAAAATATAAAAACTTATTTAGAATGATAAAGAAATGTTAATTATTATATAAACTATAATATATATACATATATATTATATCTTGTTTTTTAAACATAACCTGTGGTTTGTGTCGTTCTCTTCACACATTTACACCAATAGGGCCCTATTGTATATGTCGGTTTGAAGTGCTGGCTGCACTAGCTACCTGTTAGGGGCTGATGACATTAGAAGGTGAAGTGAATAGTCAAATAATATACTTTTATGATAAGAAAACATCTTTTCTTTGGAACATGTAAATTACCTTTTTTTGGTGATTGGTCTCCTTACTTTAATAATGACAGACATATACATACAGACCTTTTTGGATTTTTAATTTCATATTTAATTTTCCCCTGTAATTTATGTGTTTAATTGTATACAGGTATTGATGAAATATTTACTTTAGTGTGTTCAATAACTGTCTGTGAACATCCAGTGCAAATTTGGTGACACTGTGAACATTATTTCCAGAGACAGATGTGATTAGACGCTGTCCCTTTTCGATTTGGGGAGGATCCAAACAACAACCAAAAAATACAAATTTCGCAGTAAAAATTTTTTATACAACCATCCATTTCAAAAACTAGACATATTAAAGTTATGAAAAAACATGGTTGTGCTTTGTTCTACCTCAGGTAGGGGTATCTCAACTTTTAGGGGAATTAGTTCCTCTCATGAGTCAGATTTGAAAACATCCAACTTTGGCCCCAGTGGTTGTGTAAAGAAATACGGTGGCAAACAGTGGACGCCACTAACGGCTGACATTTTTTCTCAAATAAACTTCTGCTGAGTCAGGCATATCATGAGTCTGGTCACATGACACATTATGTCTCCTTGTACCTACCGTGAGGCTCCAGTTGACATGGGGCACCTTGGTGTGCAGATTGAGGCTGAAGATCAGGAGGAGGACTCCCGTCACCACAAAGGCACTGCAGCTGACAAACTCAAAGAAGTAGACCCCTCCACAGGGAGAGCACATCATGATGGTCTCTATGCAGATGAATCCAATAAGTGATAGGACCTGAAGTGAGAGTCCCACAGAGAGAGACACAGGAGAAGGAGAACAGAAGAAGATGTTGAGTATACTGTGTATTTTAAATGTCTCACCTATAATATATGTACACAATTTTAGTGTCACTGAGAATTATAATTACAAAATAAATGCTTACTGCTTACACTTCTCTTAAGCATAAAGGGAACTGTAGGTCAAGCCATTTCTGTAACTTTATGTGAGTGTTTGTTAGAGCTAAAATTCCAAGATTTCCAGATGATGAAGTGATTGTCCTATGAATAGACCAGAGGCCATGAGCCCATCTCATGAGTCCTGCTCCTGGCAGCCTGTGAAGATGCCTCCCTCTAGCCAACATCCATCAACAAACCACAGTATGGGAAGAATTCTGCTATTTGGGTGTTCTTCTGCCATCTAGCCCCCGACAAAACCACACACAGATTACCGATTGGCTCGGAGCGGTCAAGGCACCAGAGACTTAACAGAAGCAGGAAAATGTCACTGCGACATTTTACCGACCTTAAGTAGCAGCCGAATTCAAATCAGTTTAGTCCAGGTCAGATTGTTCTACCAGGCGTTTTGTATTGTAAATATTGAGATAATAAGTTGTATAATGATGGTTTTGAGTTTAGGGATACGTGGAGGCTGCACTGTAAGAATGATACTGCATCACAATAGTGTTTGATAAAAGTGGATTTAAAATGTTCATTCAAAGTGAAAGGGCCAGTTTATGTGGGTAGATGAAATTTTACACAGGTGTTAAGGATGTGGTGTGAAGGTTTTTTTTCTTTCTCCTTAATTTAGAAAAGGTACCTAGAAGCTGCATGAAATCTCCTTTAGTGTAATTTAATGCAAAGTAAATCTAAAAAGTCATGGCTGGTTTAGAAAATGCCACAATAGACTTGAAAACAACAAATGGTATCACATTTGTTGATACTATGTGGTTTTTAATTCAATTAGAAATAAGAACCCACATACAGTTCATGCTTGGTCACAGGACATGCAGCTTTTGTTTTTCAGGGATTTTTTTCTCTCTCTCTTTTGTTTAAAGCGAAGCATTCAAAAATGTTCACTCCCAAACCTTTCCCGTCCTCGTCTGCCACATGGAGCTTGTCCTCTCTGAAAGACTTCTAAATTTATACTGAGATTTACTAAGACATAAATCTCCGTACTTGTCCCATTAATACATATTTCATTGCATGCTGTAATGCATACACAGAGCCTCTCAAAACAATCTTTAAATCCTTACAAATGTTTTGCCTCCACAACAAAAGACTTGACAAGAATAGGTGCTGTCAAACAAGCATAAACATGCAGGCACACATATCAGTGGCCTATATGCTCTCCATGCAAAGCTGTGTTCAAACTGCTATTGATATAGAGATGGGTTTATAGCTGAGTGCAAAATAAGCCCCTTTTATAAATATGTAAAAATATGTGCCTAGTACAGACTGGTCTTCAATGACAACAGTGAAAAACTGAAAATAGATTTACAGGGAAACGATATATTTGCTCATATTTATAAGTTTTTGGTATGCCTATTTGGGAGCTAAACTTCACTAATTGTACAGCAATTACATTAGACATACATAGACATTTGTCACCTTTCTTTTGCAGAAAAGTCTCTAAGACTCTCAGAAATGGCTGTAACGTTGTTTATTACGGAGCTAATCTGACTCCAAAGTGTCCATGTAAACAAAAAAAAAAAGCTTCAAAGTTAGACTTTTTAAAGTCCTAACACTGGGACTGTTTGTGAAACCCAATTTAGATTTTCATTTGATGTGAATCCAACTTGAATCCACCACAGCTAGCTGCATTCTCACTGCTTGACACTGCTGAAGAAATGCATTTGAGAACAAACCCAAACAGTCAGCGGGGGAGAGGAGCCCTCCTTCTCTCCCCTAGCTCTCAGCAGCTCAATAGCCAACCATGTTTATCCAGTTTAATGAGCAGAGTGCACTGGTTCTGACAAGTGTGGCTGTGTGATGACTGGCACTGGTGTCAGTGGAGGACTCTCCTATGTGTGACAGACTTTTTGTCCAATCTTGGGCCGACCCACATTAAGACAAAGGTTTCGTTTTGTGCGGCTGTTGAAACCTCATTACAGTATGTAGTTGGATAGCAGTCCGTCTGTGACTGTAACGAAACCAAAAAGGTTACACCCAAACATGAGTGGAGGGCTGCTCGGGCTGGGAGATGATGTCATGTGTCTCCAAGAAAGCTTATTGCTCTCCCCAAGTCCCTGTGTAGCAGGTGTCAGGCAGCCACAAGAGAGGGGGGGGGGGGTCGCAGAGCACCATCCTGGATAATCTTGCAAATAATGATTTTATGTCAACTTTTACCCCCATGCAGCCTGTTCATCGCGCACATAAGAGCATGATCATTCACATTAATTCTATTCTCCCTCCTGTATGCACACACATTCTTATCTTTGGGATTATGCACATTATTAGTTGCCTTTAAAGGCCTCTTGGACTTAGATCACCTTCTTATACACCATCTGTTGTGGACAGAAAATGAATGGAGGAGAAAAGAGGCCCCACTGCAGAGCCTATGCAGCGTTTTATGCCGCACTCTTAGCGCTATGGGAGCACATGCACAAATAATCACCCAAAATGTTGAATATGCTTCAGCAGCAGCCCACAGTCATCTTTGTGATGGAAAATGTAGTCTGAATGCAGGTTATATTTCACTCCAGAGGATAAGGTAAGTGTGTGTAGGCAAAGGCATGCATGTCTCCCCACATGCATGCACAATGTCCTTGTTGTCTTTATGTCTCCCTGCAAGCTCCGAATAAGTAATTCTTCAACCAGAAGAGAACAGAGCAAATGGCGTCTCTCTCAGAGCAGGAAGTGCTAGCTTACATTTGGGAGCATCTGGTAACTTCATAACCCAACATCCACAGACTGAAAAAAACCCACCATTCCATAATATTTAATTACCACTTCTTAGAATCGTACTTTAAAAAGCAGATACATGGTCAGTGAAGAGTGAACTGTTACTCATCATGAAGGTATACGTCTCTTTGGGAAACAACGTTTTTATTGGGACTTTCAGACCCTACTGGGTATCATATTCCTGTCATTGTAGAGGGGCATGCATTGAATATCAGTTGGACTTTGTTGACCCGGTCACAGCAAAGAGACAAAGACAAACCTGCTGTCAGGCTGGACACACCTGGTCAGGTTACATCGTACTGGGGGTTGTTTCTGATCAGTACATGGTCAGCAGCAGCCTGCATATCCACCCATCCAAGGAATGACAAGTTGACTGGCTCTCTAAAAGCCTGCACAAATGCACTTTAGTGCTCCAGTGTGAAGCAACTACACAGGCCTATTAGCCGTTAGCACCCTGGTCTGCGAGGAGAGAAACAGAATTTCTCAGTAAACTTGGGTCAGTGCAAAGGTCAGAGTGGTTTGTAACCACTACTACCTTTGTGCAAACAAGGCCTGGGTGTGGATGCAATATAATAAACATTTCCTTGGCAAAGTCAAAAGGAAGAATGGACATTGCCAGAGGGGGTGGGTGAGGCATTTAAGCCCACTAACGTTTGAGTGATGGTTGGGGAAACTGATATCATCACATAACCAGTATTTCATACAGCACAACTCCAGTGTGCAAAAAGGTGGCTGGATCTTTAAGAAGCGTGTTGTGAAATACAGCATGTATTGGACTGTCCCCATCCATTTCACATTGATGTTAATCATTACTCCATATAACTGATTTTTGCACAAAGATGATCTATTAACAATACATGACTACTGCCTTTTCAGCCTTAGAACAGCTTTTTGTTTACACGGTACAACCTCTGACTTGGCATAGGAGTGCTACATTACTGTATGTGTTACTTGTACAGTACATCACATGCAGTCCCCTTTGCATTGTTATTTATTAGTTCTAATAGATCACTGCACATCCTCAGCTGGAAAGTTAAATTATTAGAGGACAGAGCAGTAAAAATGCAAGCCAGTGAAGCCATTAACGTTTGGCAGCAAGCCCTGTAGGCCTCCTCTGAGATATTGTGTATGTAAACTTGGATGACTTTCAGTTGTCCTGTCGGTGAAGGAGATATGACTAGCTCAAACTGGAAAGTCAGTATCAGTGTTGAACCATTCAAGTATATATATAGAAATTGTAAACAGAACATTTGTAATAGTAACAAAAATAGCTTTACCATAGCATGTACCTGAGAAATACTTGGGTTTGCAATATTTGCAAGGCATTTTTATCTTTGTGTGTTACAATGTGCTTCTTTTGCAGAAATTGCATTCTATTTGTATTAGTGTCTTTGCAATATTGTGTGTTGCAGGTTTTATTTACCAGTTTTTGCCCATGTTCTGAAACCAAAGCTCACTTGTGAAGCTGATTATTGAACCTAAATACTTTGTTGGAGCTGACCAACATGCACTGAGCATCGAAAGCTGGCATCAAATGTCTCGTCAGATCATAATCTTTTTAAATATCTCAATTAAATCGTACTTTTACCAATTTTATTTGGGCAAATACATTTTTGAACAGCTGCTAGGCTAACGTTTTTAATATTTCAGAACTTTGGATCTATTGTTACATTAAAAAGGGTTTGTTGAAAAACATTTTAGCTTCTTAATGCAAGGTATCACAAAAGTATTGTATCAGACCATCAGTACGGACATTCTGGCATTTTATCGGCACAAGGCCCATATCACTATGGTGTTATCACTTTTCAGATATTTAAATCATCATGAGCATGTATAGGCAATAACATTTAAACCATGAAGCCAAGCACCAGCATGAGTGGAGACATGTATAATAAGAATATTACTTTACTGTATTTCATTTCTCTGTGTGGGGGCCTCTGCAGCTGAAGGAATGTTAAATTAATAACATTACTTTTGTGCTGCCTTTGAGCAGCCACGTCAAAGACAATATTCTACCACTTGCTGTGAAACAGATAAAGACTGAATATGAATCTTCGTCTTAGTTACTGCCTGCTCCAAACTTCTCCCACGCTGATGACAGATGGCTTCCTATCCTAACTTCCCACATACACAGAGGTAAACCTCACAGGTGTGTGCAACAGCACAGGCTGACTGTGCTCTTCAGTGAGACCAGCGGGACACACAGCCACTCACAAGCTGAAAGAAATTGTTTTCTAGAGTTAAACTAAGGTTTTTTTAAATGTGAAGCAGAAAAGTCAGTGCTGTGCAGTATTATCTCCCAACAGTTTGTACTTTCAGCTTGCTTGTGCTATCCACAAACATTGTTAGAGGTAATTGCTAGTTTCCTCAACTGCATGGTTTGCTCTGTTGTGGACTCGTGAATGTGCAGGCCTGTGTCTGAGTTTTTTGGCACCAGAACAAGAGAAATTGCTCCAGCTTGATAGATATTTCTTCCTCTGGTGAATTGGCAGAGCTTTGGAAGCCCTCATGTTGCTTTGTTGTTGCTGCTGTGTCAGTTCAGACATCTGGTTTAGGTGTATTGATTTGAGTGAAAATTGTTTTGTCCAGTGACCACTACATCCTGACAAACAACTGGTGACGATGATTATATAATTTTAAAGAGCAATTCAGGACCTTATCAAATACTCTGTTATCACCAGGTGCATTGTTGACTCGACCCAGAGTGGCTGAACACATTTTAGGACGTTGAAAGCAGCAGCACAAAGCAGACACACATTGGAAATATCATTTTCTACCTTCTTGCAAACATGTAAGTCCCTTAAAAAAAACCATTGGAGTAGCATACCACTTTATTGGAGCCAGTGTGTATCCTTCAGAATAAGTCACAGGTTTGGCAAGGTGTGCAAAGCATGGCTGAATTGAGGATTGTAATCCCTGACAACCAACTGTTAGCATGAAGCCTGACTGGGCACTATTAGGGATGTTGTGCAGGTTAGCCACATCTATTTGAATTAGCATTTTCATGTTGGTTTTACCACCCCGGGGACAGAAGTAATAAGTAAGGTATTACAGAATACAGTACTGTGGTTTCAAAATGTTGATGTTGATGTTTTGATAACAATAGTAGGCTATTATTTTGTCCATATCTTGGCTGCTTAGTGGATGTTATCTACCAATGGTGCGTCATAGTTTGTTTTACTCACTTAAGAGGCTGTAGGCTACATCACACTGCAGTAATGTATGGTCGTGCTCAAACTCACCACTTCAACCACCTTTAAAATCCCAAAGTATGACTTGAGGTACTCCACGTCGCACCTTATCCCCCCCAAAACGTTCCTCGCGTGGACAGGCTCGGTGGTGGGTTGGTAGGGACTGCTGGCCCCGGAGATCATGGAAGTGTTGGAGGCCTCGCCGTCAAAGCCGTCTGTCTCCTCGGTGGTCCTCATGATGAATTTCGGGAGACGCTGGACTCTCTGGTAGAAATGTTAAGACCTACAAACCGCCTGGATCCACCTCGCGGCGCAGGTTAGGTTTCAGTAAAGCACACTTTGTTCCATGCAGGCTGGAAGTGGATGGAGAAAACAGACCAGACAGTCCACTTTTCATAGCCGCCCCACCGGGAAACAGCCGCGGAAGGTGCCCTTTAACATCACGCGCAGGGAAATCAGGCCGGTGTCCGTTCAATAACCCCAACCCCGCGGTGGTTCCTCCTGGTTACAGTGTTGCGTCTCTCTGAAATAGACGCACTTCTAACTATGTTAGGCGGGTAACTTGTTCGAATCCCAGTGTCACTTCAACACGGGCGAGTCTGCTTAGTCCAGCAGCACCCCAGAAAAAAAAATGCCTACCGGGGCTGCGTGACTCGCCTCTGCGAACGAACAACATCCACCCGTAATGGCCCAGAAGAACCGAGAGAGAACCTCATCGTGTCCTATTGTAAACTCTTCTCTACAGCAGCCTACAGCGAGGGTGCCTCTACGCCGCTTTACTCCCTGTGGATGCGAGGCAAGCTTGTCTCCGCCCCTCTGAAAACTGCACATTCTTGTGCAGGCTCTGCGCCCGTTTAAAGTATTCCCAAACAGCCTGCAAAAACGAACCCAGCCGGAACCAAGCCGACAGGACCGAGCTCTGCTGCATCTGTCTGGCTCTTCTTTCTCTTAGTGGTTATGCCCGTGTAGCCTGCAGGACAGCTCCAGCCAGCCCAGGCCTGATGAAACGAGGTCTTTATTCCCCAGAGGATTTACAGTGCGGCTGCAGTTATTTTTATAGAGTTTATGCTGTAGTGTATTTTCCGGGGCAGCCAATCACTATAATGAAGTTGATTGTTTTTGCGGCATTAACAGTGAAAGCCCATTATCAGCCTGAAACAAAACGTTCAATAGGCTACCAACATATAAGGGGGGGGAAATACATACATACATACTTAGCTATAGCTATTCTTCTGAGTATAGTGCAGGATGGTCCCAGCAAGTTCTTAAATCGTAAAACTGCGCAGCTCATATAGTCCGTTGGCGATGTGGTTTTGATGCAGGTGTGACAGCAAAACATCCTGAATTCAAGTACAGGCCTCGTATTCTTTAAATAAAAAGAATCTTCCCTGCACCTTACTGCCCTCCCATGGCATTTGGTGGTAATAAAAGGTCATCTAAGTTGTTGCAGAGGGCTAGAGATGCTGGAAAGGTCCATCTTATACATGAGCGTTTCATCCAACCAGCTATTACCCTTTAATGAAGTGTTGCAGTTAAGTGGTTATGAAGCCAGTGGATTCTCAGTATTTTCAGTTCAGTAGGGTGAAGGTTTTTGTTTAAGTTTCTAAAGTGTCCCTGCAGGGCATCTATAAAGATTAAAGGCTCTGCCCAAATGTGCAATACAAATGTGCAGATTCACCCCCTACAAAATGTTTCCCTAGCAATGCCTCAACCAACACAATGTGCAGTTTTGCAAATTGATATGGCTTCAACATGGGGACTTTGGAGTAGTGGGATGGACAGCGGTGTTTGGATATTACAGGATACTGTCAATTAAACACGGATGATGATGGGTTTAAAGACTAAATTGAATCAGTTGAATAAGTTCAGATTTTAGAAATCATCTATTTGGCACTTAAATCAGACACAAGAGTATGATATTCTACATAGACAATGTGCCTCTGGTGGAAAACACACTGAATTACATTGGGACCGTTTTGCCTTTCATATTTGATGGATGCAAAGCAAAAGTGAGGCTTCTTCTGTCTTCACATTTGTTTAAACCATAATATGAATATCTATTTGAAATCTTTTAATTTTCAGCAATGCTTGTAGTCTTTTACTGTTTTACTGACGTGCAAAAAAAAAAAGACTATTTGTTACAGTTCAATGGTAAATGATCAGTAATTTATCTTTATTTCTAAATGAGCAATCATCACAACAGTTGCCATTAGCTAGTAATGTCACTATTTCATATTGTTTTGTGCTTTTAATGTGGGGCTGGAGTAATTAGTGTTAAAAATGTTCTGTTCTGGCAACCTTCAGTACTTAGTCGTAACATGAAAACCCAATAAATAATTGTATAAATAAGACACAAAAAATGTGAACATCAATCAAAGTTTGGATTCTTGGTTTTATTGAAGCCAGGGGTCTGATAAACATTTTCCTTATTTTGTCGGCGTAAGAAGCGAGAATCCACATGGCAGCTTAGAGGCTACAGAGTTGTGTTAAAAGTCATACAATCAAACCTCTGAATGAATTCAGGAAACAAAAACACAGCCAGCCATGTGCTTACAATGTCTTGAAATCCTGAATACAAAAGGACTGGAAGCAGAAGCTCATAAGTCTCACATAGATGTAGACTGTCAATAGTGGTCGAAGGCAATTGAGTTAGGATGTCAAGACGCAGTTGCTTTCAACTGACGTTTGAGTACAAAAGTTACAACATCTGTTCATTATTCAATCTTGGGAGCAACATCCAATCTTTACAAAGAGCAAGTGCAATGTTGAAACCAAGCAGCATGAGAGCACTTCATTCCATTCAGCTAAAAGCCAAATTTAAAAACAAAAAGTGTGGCCATGTTTTATGAAGAATTACCAGGGTGGTCAATCAGGCCAGGGTGCCATTTCAAAATTATTTAAAACAGAAAAGTGTCTATGGGCAAAACCATATTTGACAACAAAAACAAACCACGCCCAAGTGGGATGTAAACACAAACAAAGGGGACGTTTGATGGGCAAAAAGGACAAAGCTGAAAATGAATGGACATTTATTTGGTTCTACTTCAAGATGCCCCAAAAAAACATCCCTAGCAAAAGGTGTGATGATAATTAATTCCTAGAGGAGTGATATTAAAAATACAGTATCACCAGCACAAATGGGATTACTCCATAGTTAACCACTAGGGGCACCTTCCATAACTTAAGCAGCAAATTCAGATAAATAATGAAGTTTTACTGTGCAGGTTAACTTCTAGGGTTCCTTACTAAATGTTCTAAAAAGGCAAGGCAAAGAGAAAAAGATGCATTCTGTATCTTTAACTGTACCAACAGGGAATTGATACTAGTGTCCAAGGAAAAGTGCTTATTTCCACATGTGATGGTACTGCTCCTGGCTGTTCTTAAATTGTGCTTCGGCAACAGACCCTCAGGTGCACATTCCACCCAGTCACACACACAAAAAGGGAAAAATAAAAACAATAAGAGCTTCATTTTGATCAAAAGTAAATCCAGATCAGATGTGTAGCATCATTTCGACAACAAATCAAAATCATGTATGAAGTAGACTGTACACCAATATGGTCTTGTGGTTTTTCCCTTAGAGAGCAAAAAGAAAAATGAATTAATCCCTAATTGCATTGTATTTGTAGACCAGTTTAGAGGAAGGACCTTAATCTACCACAAACACTTTTTTTCCTTTGACTCCTGAAACCCCAGATAATGTTGGGTGGAGTACGGCATTGCTACCATTTTATATAGGGTGTTAATCAAAACAAGAGCTCATAGGCAGGTGTGAGGTTTGGAATGCAAGGGCTCTATGCAAAAGTAGGACAAGACATGGCTGCCGGTTAATCTCATGGATGATTTCCAACTACAAAAGCAGAAGAATAGGGATTAATATGTATCTTTGGTTCCATGTTCCAATTTACTCCCGTTTTCCTTTTTTGCCATTATTTGAATAGCAAATAGCTGCTCTCTTCACTCTTTTCATTAGTTCTATGAAAGTTACTTATGTACATTATCCATAGGATTAAGCAGGGCCTTGCATACAGATTCAAGAATGATAATGTACACTTAATTAATTTGGATTAGATTATGGTGTCAAGAAACCATTAATAGTATTACAGATTGTTTGATATGGTACAGTATGATGGTTTTAATACAAAAAAAGAAGGAAAGAAGGTACAAAAGACAATTAAGCAACCCCTTAAGGACACAAATTAATTAGGAGCATTCCTGTGAAGGCAGGGTGTCCAGAGAGACAAACTGTTAGCTGTGCATTGAAGGCAAAGGTTGTTGTTTTAAATGGGCACTGAAAGAGGCCGAACAAAACAAAAAAGACGTGACTGGACAAACAGGTCTCCTACAGGGATGTGTTTCTACAGCTACTTCATGTAGAAACTGGGAATGTTTTAACTGACATGCAAAGTACAGTGTGAAATAAACATGTGAAACCAAAAGGAGGACAGTGCTGTCAAACACTGAAGGATATAATATCTCTTTTTGTTCAAACCACAGCAAATCATTGTGTCTTTTGGCTGCAAAGCGAGTGGGTTCAACCACAGTTAAGTGTTCGTCTGAGGGACCCAAACGTTCCATCATGTGGTTTTCTTCTTAATATCAGCAGCCTTTACAGTTTGTATGAAGGCATTCAATCTATTGCTCTATTGAACACTATCAACTAGGCCACAGAAATCTTATTTCTGAAAAAAGAACGGAGACCACAGGCTTATTGTACATTAACAAAAATGTAAAAGGAAATAAATTATTTGGATGACAAGAAATGGACAAATACCTTTTAACCAGTGGTGCTACAGTGCATTTCCTCTTATGTAGACAAGCACCTCTACTATGACACAAACAGCTAACTGTGCGAGGCACTTAGGAGTTATAGTAGGAAAGATGCTGCCCAAACCCTTCCCCAAATATACACAGCTGTAGCTAAAGAAGCGATTCTGTTGCAACCTCTAAGCCTGTCAAATCCCAACCAACCAGTCTCATTTAATCAAAGAAGCCATTTCCAAAATTTGGACAGAATTGCATTTTATACAAAATCAAAGTTAACCTGAATAGATTTTTGTGTATTTATATTTACAGAATCCTCCGAGATGGCTAGGGCAAATGATATGAAATGCTTTCAACTATCTGGACATGTCATTTTAGTGTCATGACGTCAGTGGCATTTTAACATGTTATGTGATACAGATGAATGTTTCCTAAAACTGATAAATGGTGCACAAAAAAAAAGAAGGAGGAACTTTGTATAAATACATCATTATCATATCCAACATTTTTTACATACTACATGTGTTTGCAAGTATTTCAATTACTTCTCTCAATGAATATATTTAAAGTTTAAATACCTTTCCAATCGCAATCAAATTCCTTCCATGAGATAAGCTGAACAAAAGGCCCAGGACCTGTAATATTTCCACTCTTTAAACCCATGAGAAGAGGGTGTTTTACCCCAGACGGGGGGGCAGCAGAGCAGCGCATCAGGCTGGCTGCCAGGGAGTGTGCACACATTTCCATTAACTGACACCCCTCACAAAATAACATTTACAGTGGAAGAGAGGACAGAAATAAAGCCAAGCCTTCAGCACTTACGATCTCATTAACACCTCCATCTCTGTAATCCCCCCCCCCCCATCCCACCAGAACACCAAAACATCTGTCAGCATCTGCAGCTCATTTTGGTGAGACCACTGTGTGCGTGGACTGATATAGACATTGGGAATTTGGACAATTTGTTTATGCTCACACGTACATGTATTTTTCCAGAGTATGAATGCAGTGGACGATGCAGCTGTTTCTGTTGCCTTCACGCTTCGTTCTCTGTCGGCGGTGGTATGTTGTTAGCTGAAACCATGGAGTCTTGTTTGCGAGTCATCCTGTCCAACTCAGCCTGGACATCAGTCAAACCCGGCTTCTGCCCTTGGAAAAAAACAGGAGACAAAAGTCCAAAAGTAATCTCCTGTAGCTTCTGTGCGATTTCATAAATAGCAGTTTCTTATGGCCAGCAAGCGGATGGGGATGAGAGTTGGAGAGTTGCGGTCCCATGCTGGCGATTGACAGCTCGACTGCCACAGTTCACACACATGCAAAACTAATCATCAGACAAAGGAAACATGTACGCATGCATTATCCTTTCAGTTGGGCCTCAGAGATGTTAACGCTGGAACAAAAAGTACAAGTCAGTGGTCTCAGACAGAGAGATGAGTTATGCAATGTTTCCCCAAAGTTTCGCTGGGTACATTCAGCCACAGTATATGTTATATTTTAATAATATAACATACTAAAAAGAGTGCTGTACTGGATGTGAAGATAAAAACTGCTGACATGCAAAACAGCTGAGGTTACTCAAGTAAAATGTTCGAATTAGTGTGTTCAAAATTAGTTGAACAAGACAGCAGTGGGATGTGACGTGGAGTAAGTGACATTAGTTTCATGGGGGCGCTTATGATTGGACGTTAGGTGCATACAGGCCTGTCACAAGTTTCCTCAGATGTCTCTCTCATGCTGCAGAGATAAAACTCCAGACAGCAAAATTGTCCACAGCCACTATTAACAAAATGCCCTGCTTCTTGCTCCTCTTGTCTTGTCTTTACTTAAAGTGTGCATGCAGTCCATGCTCTGAGATTGATCTAAATGCACAGGATGCTATAGTCAACAATAACTGCTAACCTGTGAGGGCGAAGGTTTGGAAATCAGAAGTAAGAGTACTGGAATCAGAGGTTGTACCTGTTTTCTTGGCAGACCCTTGCACTCCAGCTCCAACTGCTCCAGATCCTGGACTCCCTGGGGATCCAGTCTTTTTACTCAACAGGCTATTGAAGAAGTTAGCCAGCACTCCCTCATTGGCAGCCCCCGCTGCAGGAGAAACATGGAACATGAAGTCACTTCTGTATTAATGAAATGTCCTTTTCTTGTGAAAACTGTCAAAGATAACAAGATTATAAAACTAGGTTTTTAAAAGATTGTACATATTATTACTTGATAATAGCCATAACACATAGTTGCTAGTTACCTGTCAACACTAAAACTACTGAGAACACTGATTACACATCACATTAACTTTTTTTAATGCCCAACATAACTCCACATCTTCATCTTGTAAAGTTGAGGACAAAAGCCCTATAAACCCCTTATCCAAGGGGTGGTGTAGTGCACTCTGGTATGTGCACCACCCTAAATTTAAATAAATTGAGTCTCAGAGGGCTTTACAATCTGTCTTTTGCACATCTTGCACACTTTTGCACACAGTTCATATTGCACATTCTGCACAAAATGTACAGCTTTTGTTATTGCTAAATTCTCTTGTTATATTGTATTAACTTGCTTTTAGTGGTTTTATTTAAATATCTGTATATATTTGTGCTCTTGTATGCACCTATGCACCAAAACAAATTCCATGTATGTGAAAACCTACTTTGTAATAAATCTGTTTAGGATTCTGATTTCTGGTCTTAAAATGGAAGGACATACTCCACAAAGCATCCTTTATCAGGATTTTGTACAAGAAGTTTTTAAAAAAATCCTTTCAAGTACACAATTTTATCTCCACTAACATCTTAATTCAAAACCACACTAGGCGAGGGTTAACAGACCTCTATTAAACCCAACATTCAGTTCTTTTAAGTTGGAATGCACAAGCCTCCTACTGTACGTAATAATGTAGAGAAAGTCAAGACTTTTGCTTCTTAAGGATTTGCTCAGGAGGTGTGCAGGAATCTATTGTTCTGTGAATTATTTCAGTTGTTACCTCTTGGGGGCAATATTGCTGCACTTCAGGAAAAAGCTGTTCACATTACAGCCAAAAGATCAAAGACGAATGGAAGGGACTGCGATCAAAGCTGGGACGCTAATATTGGTTTCAATAAATGTGGATGATTAGAGACGATATGGAAAGGACGCAAACGGGAGTGCAAAGAAGGATTCTCAATTATCGGGTATAAAAATAAATGAGCGATCATAGCGCTCCTACCTTTCATGTTCGGGTCAGGCTTCTTGACAGCAGCCATCGGCGAGCCGCTGGTAACGTTGGGTTGGCCGGCGCGACCCGCAGGCCTAGGAGACCCCGAGGCTGTCCGTCCCGGAGACTCCTGCAACACAGAAACCAGAGCAACACTGTGGTCACAAACAAATAAGCTTAGTTTGCCTATCCAGAAGCAAAATGACACGAGAGCAAAGAAAAAGGGAATGAATTCATCCACGCTTACTGTTGCTCCTCTTGTTGGCGTGGCTGGCTGCTTCGCTAACAAAGACTGTTGAGAGAAAAAAAGTTACAAGGTAGATGGTTTAATTCAGACATGGCTTACGATTCCAACAGCAGCCAATGCACACTCAAATGGAAAGCAAGACAGATACTAACACACGGCTGACTAACTAATTTCTAAGATACATATTTAGACCATTTATCTTATTCTGAAAACCTCCACAGCATATGCAAGATAAGAGTAGACCGTTTTCCATCAACTCCTGTACAAACTTTAATTTAGATGTCCATAAATAGAAGGGTAGTCGGTGCAGATACAAGTAGAAACAAACCTAAACAAACACTCAACACTTCCCTAATTTGAAAAGCTGAAGCCTGAGTTTAGTGGGGTTTTTTTTTTTAAACTGCCTTCCTGGTTTATTTATCCACAAAATAGGAAGGAACGACAATGTTGCTGTCATGTGGAGGTTTCAGATGTTCACCAGCACATTAGACAGTATACACATTTGTTTAAATACACATCACTTAAATCGTACAAAAAGGACAGGTCCTGGGGTCTAGCTGTTCACTACATTTGTTTTACTAACTATATTTAGTAAAGGAGAAATATAGTTACTAAAATAGCTAGTGACTATATTACGAACTGTATTTTCTCATGCTACCAATAATAGTCATACCAGTAAATAACTTCCATCTCATGTTATCCAGTTTGGTTTTGAACGCTCGCCTTCAAAATCAACACAGGGAGTTTTCAGACATACTGTCACTCTGAGTGACTAATGACAGAAATCCTGAAATATGCAAGAACGCCTGACACATACCTGTTGCTTCATCAGGAATACCTGCTCATCCTCTGCATTTATCTCTTTGTCATGAACCAGCTGTGAAGAGCAAATGAGAACGCATGTGGTTATACTTTGGTTTGTGATGTCAAACTTAAAAGTTGAGATATTTTACTAGGATCGGCATCCTCATACCTTTCTGACTGGAGGCTTCGCAATGAAATCTTCAAATGGATCTCCGGGTCTTACTGTTGTGAAGTTTTCATGCAAAATCCCTATTTTCTTCTCATTATCCCATCCAGATGGACTGAAAGAAAGCAGAAGACATTTCAATGACAGTGGGTGCAATGAGATAAATTCTGTTGTAGATAATTATGTAGAGCAGGGGTTACTAAACTTTTTCAGCTCAAGACCCGAGACTCGAGGAAATTTGGTTTCTCCCCGGGAACCAACCTTACTAAAGTACATTACAAATTGCCATAACATCTACATTTATAAACTACTAATAAAGAAAACAACAACCCATGAATTCCTTGACTGAGACAGAGAGGCAGATGACAAAGAGGATATTATCATAAGAAATCACCACTCTCACTGGTCACCACAATCTGTCCAGCACAATTTTTGGGAAAGACTGCTGTAGTAAAGTAGTATAAAACTTTGAAATTGTTTTTTGGTATGTCATTGATAACAAAACCGAAAGAAGGATGGCAGCGTACACCGTCTGGCAACAACATCACCTAAATGTTCCAATTATGACAGAAAATATTACTTTAGACAGTGATGAAAAACCAAAGAAACCATGATAAACTAAATTAACCTGTGTGTCTTCCAGCTTCACTTACATGAACACTGCATCCTTTTCCACCACTAAGGCAGGTGTGGTGAACTGGAAGTCATACATCTTGTGTACTATATATTTGTAAAGCAGATCCATGTTCTTCTCTTCTTTGACTGAAGTATAGATCAGGCCAGCTCCATCTGTTTAATTCAGTTTAAGGCAGCAATTGTCAGGGTAATGACATAGATGACAGATTGATTGGTTGATTGATGAAAATCAATAAGATATAATGGGCCATATAAAAAACCTGAGGGCCCATTTCTGTCTGAGCAGTTAATTATGAATTACAATGATTTATGAACAACTGTGTGTTAAAAAGGATACACTGTAAGCTAAATTGCCTGATGTGAGACTGGATGAAATCGAAGTGCTCATCTTTGTAGTCGTGCTCCTTCTCTAGTGCGCCGACTGCGTCACACTGAAGAATGAAAGATTGAGAGAGGGAAAGAGTATAAAGTAAAAAAATGTCAGCATTCACAAATCCATGAACAAAGTTACATTGCTCTCTGCGTCTTCAGCCCTACTATGGTGGTGTTTTCTGTTGTGATTCTAGTTGGAACAAATTAATTTTATTCCTCAAAAAAAGAAAAGAAAGAAAAACAGTCCACAGCGACGGGCAGAGCCGCAGGTGCGATGCACATCAATACCACCCCCCTGGAGGGCTTTTTTTGTACTAAACGTTTTGTTTTCTAGAGTGCCCAGTAAAACAATTCTCATAAGAAGTCATTCACAGAAACATTTTCGGATAATTATTCTCTGCATGGTGACGACCATTTGGCAGACAGCTGTAAGCATAGCTGGTGGTGTGGCAGTGACTGCACTGAAATACAGTACTTTCTATTCCTGGTTGAGGTTCACAAGAAGACTGACAGAACAGTTTTACGATCAAAAGTAAAAAAAACAACTTTTTTTTTAATCGCATGCTAAGATACAGGGTTAAACAGCAAATTACTTTTTTTTCTGCCAAATTAAAAAACGTTTTCTGAGCTAGACAGATGCACCAAAGATTAAAAAAGGGAAGAAAAAAGGCACATTGAGCATGTTTTACTCCCAGCTAGCATGTGATGCTCTGCTGATGGCTACAATGTATTTTTTAGCACTAATATTTGCGAGGGAGAGAAGATACTGTTGAAATAAAAGCATTATGAGGAACTTCTAAACCCAGTGGACACGCCCTCTAAACAGAAGGCAATGGCTCACTGGGGGGAAATAGATGGTATAATAAGCATCATTCTAAAAAGAAAATTGTACAGGCTGCATGTGTGAAATATGGGAAGTTGAACTTTTTAAGAAGTGAGAATGGTTAACCAATCCCTGCCATGGGAATTAGGAGTTAACATATTAGGATGGACACCAAACCCACCCACCCACCCACACAACACACACATCTCTAATAGCAACACAAAACATTAGTTGTCTTACAGTACAACATACAGTCTGTGGCTTCACACAGAAGACCTTTTGAACTGTGGGTATTTACCTTTGTGCAAACTATTAGCACTGGAATGCCCAGGTTGTGCGTGAGTGTGTTGTCTCCAAGTGGTAGCACAACGGCCTCGTCTTCCCCCGCTGTTGGGGCCCGTCTCTGTGGGGAGGATGGAGTGGCATCCTCCGGTTCTGCGTACTCTTGGAACATTTTCACCACTGGTGGAAAGACGAAGGGAATAAGAGATAGGAATTCAGAAAACAGAAGAACATTAAGTCGACCGATCCAAAGTTCTTGTGTCTCCACTTGGTATCTCTGCAGCCCCAACATATCATTTTTTTGATGAGCATGTCATCTTTGGTGGTGCCTTTGGTGAATTTACGGAGCCACTCGTTGCTTCTGCAGCACCCTGGTGTAGAACTATAAACCTGGTTTTATAGCGCAGTGTTAATTGTTGTGCTCAGCCTCAAACTATGTCCTTGAAATTAGATCATGGGGTCAACACAAATGCATGGCACTTATGCCTAATTGGCATATTAAAATATGCCCATTGACGAAAATTCCTAAATTAAATGCACATACAAAGTTCATTACTCTTAAATGCCTTATAGTTTAGGGTCAGTGTTGGAAATTGTGTAAATCACGCACTGTTGCACAATACGCTTGGGTTAAGGTTGAAATAAATAAATAAATGGCATTCTTCACTTTCCTGTTGTGCTGTCCCAGCTGTCCAGACATTTATAAAGCTGCGGTGGGTGTGAGGTGGTGGGGCCTTATTTGCAGGAAGCTTTGGCCTACTTCCTCAGGAGCTTCGGGAATGCAGTTGGGGACAGCCCACAAAGCCAGATTGACTTGCTGTTTTGAGCCTCCTTTACTCTCAAACATGGGATTTAGTACATGGGGCGACAACTGGTGGTACAAGTAATCTAAAAGGAAACCCTTCTTGGATAAAGGATTACTCAAATCCAGTGCATATGCACAGATAGGTTAGAGTATGTACATTAGGGGCTTAAGAGCAGGAGTTTAACATGCAGATTTTTCCACCAAAACAAACAAAACATAATTCAAACATTATTCTCACTGCAGCTTATTCATTATGGTGCGCTGTTTCCACCACAGTGTCTGCGGAAGCGTTTATGGATGATGTTTAAAGGATGATTTGAGGAGTTTGTATGGTTTTGATACATTTCAAGCCAACAAGGGTCTGTATTTGATACTAAAAGGAGAGATTTTGGGCAGAGTATCAACTTAATTACGAAGTGAAAGGAGAAAAAGACAGACAGACTTTGCCCCACTGTGACCTATTTATCTGTTCCTCAAACAAAGGTGAGGTCAAAATGCATTGGCACACATAATGAAGGACTGCTCAGCCTTCAATAAATCAAATGTACTGTACTTTAAGTACTTGTACCTTTGAAAAGAAAATTACAAAGGAATTGAAACAGATCTACAGTCAAAATAAAATACACAAGACGTTTGCGTACACAATCAAAACAACAACAAAAAGAAATCTGTCTCGTCACGACCACAGAAGTCACAGAGTGAAATATTTCTCGTTTCAATGTGTGGAACAGGCAGCAATAGGTCGATCCTGTAATTTGACTTGAGACGACTCCAGCAGCCAGCCTACTTCAGTTACAGCACAGCAGGAGTCAGAATGTCCGGCCCACTGACTATTCATTTCAGACCCACTCAGTTTACTTCTTTTCCTTTTCCTGACGCCGATGTTGGAGGGGAGGGAACCATGATGCAAGACGCCTGCAAGACTCCCTGGACAAAAGCCACTCACACATACTTCCAGCCTTCCTGTCAGCCCGTCTCTCTTGCTCACACACTCGCATACACAAATACAAAATCTGACTAGGTCTCACCATTCTGCTACTGACATCAAAACTGACTGGAAGCTGGAAGATGCTTTATCTGGATGACATGTCTCAGCTGAACTGGAAAGCTGACCATGTCACTGGGTGGGGTTGAAATGTTTGGTCAAAGAGAGAAAGTAGGAGGAGGAACCCTGGAGAATTCTGTCCAACAGATTTAAAGTTAAGCCTCAAAATGACTGACCAAATTATGAACAAAAACCCTCTCCAGTACAGAAAAACATCACAATTGCAATACAAGCCTACATCTACTGAATGCAAGGTATGATGTATAAATTCCAGTCTTTGCTTTCTACTTACTTACTTGTAAAGCAAGCTTCAAATATGGACCCATTAGTCATTTTACCCACTTAAAGTGTTATTTATTAACAATGTGTTTCAGACATCCCTAGGCTACCAGCTTCCCTTTTCTTTTTCACACGCTTGGTAACAGTTTAAAAACTTGTTACGACTTGTCACTGTATTACCATGTCAAATGTTGAGAAAATATTTAGACCTGTTCTGTCAAATTCATCTGCAATCATTTAACAATTTGATTCTTCTTTTGCAATAAGTCATTTCGAACTCGGAAGAGCAGCAACAGCAGCATCTGTAAAACACTGCAGGCTGAACGAACTCGTCTTAAAAGTCATCTCCAAAAGCAGTTTTCCCCAAACACAAAAGAACTGTTTATAAGCGAGAGATGACCGGTTCTAAAATTAACAGGAGAACAACATCTGAGTGCATCACACTCATTGATCTGCACAACTTGCCTCCAGCCAGAACACACAGCTGAGGATCATGGGCCTCTCTGATGATGACCTAGAAACATCCATGACAATGTGTAATTTTATACAGTGCTCGCCTTCCATGCTATGCAGCTACTCTTATTATGTAAGGCTCCCACTGCTTCCACGCTAGGATGCTCCAGGCACCGTTTGTGAGTGCTCTTTCATTTTACCCCTCTCCATACCATCCAACTAAATGTAGGCATGTCATATTTCCATTTAGATCTCAGATTTTTGCATGTTAAGACATAAAATGCCTACCTCATGACAAATCACCACCATATGTCAATCTTAACCAAGAGTCTGCATTGTTGAAACAAAGACCTGTTTGGTTAGTCGCTGCCATTCACAGCACTCCATCGATCAAATTCGATTAAATCTTCAGTCGTACTATTTCCATGTTCCCTTTGTGTTGGCCTAATGCTCCACCAGGGAACAGGCTAGCTACATAATAAAAATTGTCAAAGAATAAATGGACTTCACTTACATAGCACTTTTCAACCTTAATGGTTCCAAAAGCACTTTTATAGATTGTCTCATTCACCCATTCACACACATATTCACACTCCGATGAGGATGGAGAAACTTAGGGTTCAGTGTCTTGGACACTTGGACACGTGGGACACAGGAGGAGGCGGAGATCGAACCGCCAGCCCTGGGATCAACAGACGACCCCGCTCTGCCTCCTGAATGTACACATTATAATTTGAGGGTACTACTGAACCTGAGATTTCAGCTTTAAAAATACCTCATAAAAGGGTGGCACATGGTTTTGAATGTCCTCTACTACAAGCTAAGAGCTAAATAAAAGCCTTCATTGTTATAGATTTACTAAACTAGATTTTTAAGCAACATATGGGTAGATTAAAGTTAAACATTACTTACTCTTCTGCTCCATTTCTCTCATGTCCTCAGGTGGGATCTTGAGCTTGTCCACATGGTCACGTAGCACACTGGCCCACTTCTGCAGTGACTCCATAATGGTCCAGGGCCGTGACATATCCGCAACAAACACAGCTAGACAGTCAGGTAATGACTGAGCTGACACTGCAAACTTAAGTAGGCCTTTGTGGTATAGGTCTCCATCCAGGATCCACACATTACAGCGAGTAAGGTCTGCAAAGGAAAAAACAAGTATTAGTTCAATACAACGATTGTATTAAACTACTGTTATTTTGTGAAGGTTAGTGCTGTGCAACGACCACAGAAAAGCTACAGCAGGTTAACTCACCATCTCTGTCCTCATCATGGACATTTAAATACAGATACTCCAGTCCCCTCCCCTTCTTGTTGTGATCAGCACCTTGAAGTTTGGCCACAAGTGATGTTTTTCCTGACCCATCCTCACCTGTAAAATATTTATTCATCAGCTTACATGACATTATTCATTATGATTAGCAGTTGTGGCATTGTTCATGGATATTTTAGAATAATATAGAATAATAATTTAGAATATATGATGTAGGCCACCAAGAAATCATCAGTCATCTCAAAAGCAGCATGTTCTCTTGACTGTCAGAGGCCGCAATGTATCACACAAATCTCTCTGGTCAATAACAGTATTCCCACATTTTTGTAAGGGAAACCCAAATAAGTATGCCCACACCCAAGAAGAACTTTGTGTTTGTTTGTGTTTATTACGTCTTCCTTTCAAGAGTGTGGGAAGAAACACATCTGATGGTGAAGACTGTTTGAAAAGTCAGAAAGGTTTTATTGCGCATTCATTAACTTTCGTGAGTTCAGTATGGTTTCGCAGTCTGTCTGCCCTCCAGTCCCCTCAGGGTTGACCACCACAAATACATAAACATTCAAACATGTGGCTCAAGTAAGAACTCACCAAATACCAGGATATTTTTTCCTGATGGCAACTTTGAACTTGATCTAGTTGAAACTTCACTCAGTATTGACGACCTACAAGAAATAGCAAAACACATATTTAGAAAAACAAGACACACTGATGATGCATAGCTGTTGGACAGATAGTCAAGTGGCACGCGGACAGCTCCCAAACCTCATTACACAAGTTGCAACCAAAACAGCAATTGGCCAACGTTATATAACTGAACTATTACTTGTAACGTCCGAGAAGATTATCCCACCGTTTAGCTAACCTAGACCACTGATATGTCCACAACACACAAAAGCAGGAAATGGTAAGTCATCTCCACTGACCGGTACGTTAGAAAGACGTAGCTATGCAGCTGAATCCATGAAACCTGACAAGTTGAGGCCACATAACAGTACGCTCCCTAATGATAACTGTTCACTAAAGCCAACATTATTTTTCTGCATAGATCGGTTAGTCGGTTATGGTGTTAGCTTACTGTGACCTGTAATAAAATGAGCTAGTATTTAAGGTGTTGTCTTGACATTAACTGTCATAGACCCTGACACTATGAATGGCTCAGTCAAACTTCGTTCGTTAATTCAACAACATTGCCTGTATTAGTAAAAGTCGCTAATGGACAATCTTGGCCAACTACAATGTAAGTTAGCTGACCAGCAGAAGCCCACTTAGCTGACGTTAGCTGAGCTGCTAACACAAGTAACGTTAGCAAACTGACCGCCCAGCTTCAGTTAGTGCTAATGTTACTGCTAGCCGGGCCGGTGTTTGATTGTGAACAACCGGCAGTGACAAAGCAGAACCATTATGGTTGTGCTTTTCCAAGAAGGGCCACGACCGACATGACGTCCTTAAAAGAACAGCAGAACTTGCCAAAGGTTTTGTCCTTCTTCGTCTTCGTTGTTATTGTCGCCTGCCCCGACTGCGCCTGGGAGCTGTTTCTCCAGAACGGGAGCCATCTTCTCTTTCTACAACCACAAAGGCAAGGCCCTGGTTCTTGGGCACCACTAGCACCGCCTTCAACCAAGTAGCAAAGGGTACGTTACATTCACTGACTGCTACGCCGCGCCGGGACCCTAGGTGCAGCTCTGCACATCCGACGTTCAGTAAAGTAGTTAATACGTGTCCTTATTGCACGCGACAATAATTTTTTAGAAAATAAACATTTATTTGAACAAAATGTGATAATATTATTTTTTAAAAAGAGGACCTGACACAGATAGACTAAACCATCAAGAAGTACTTGTGGCCATAGAAATATATGTCTATGCTTATGGCCACAACCCAAAAAGTGATGTCATGGCAGTTTTTTCCCCCCGTACACGCGGAGCCGTAGCGGACTGCTCTGATGACGCAAATGACGTAATGCGCACACTAGCGAACGGCTGCGGACACGCGGACGCGGAAGGTATAATACTCGCTTTACACACTGTGTAATATCAACAATTGCCTTGTGACCAGTTAAACATGCTTTAATGTTTTAGCCCATAGCATGTGTAGTTTTCTGTAGTGTGTTATTCAGTGTGGATTTAACCTTTAATTATTGACCCTACCAAAAACATAAATTAAATTAATTAAATTATATTAAATTAATATTATTTCACCAGCCAAGATGGGTTCAACTAGTCTGCCAATTTTAGCCAGTTAATTCAGAGATTATTTTTAGCTTTCTTAAGTGTTCCAATTTTATTCCTCCTCTGGTGTTCAAGAAAAAGGATGACAGTGAGCTTTGAGGGGGTGTCATGGTTGCCCAGCAATCTAATAAACACATACCATGACGGTATCCATAGATACAGTTGAAAACACATCACTGATTCAAGAACAAACCTACTTTCTGCCTAAGGATGTTGATGTGTAAAAGGTTACTTTTGTGGGGTCAAGAATGATTTGAGGAGTATCACAAGCACTGTACACACTTTGAAGTTTGTTGTCCCTGCAACACAATGTTTATTGTCCAAATATGGCAGGGTGATAGTAAGATGGCTAACAAGGTTTGAGTTTGCCATAAGAGCGTACCAACAAGCCCAGACCTTCCCACAACAATTGCTCTAATGCCACCAAACAGTCCAAAGGTTAAGTCATATTTGAGATTAAGTCACTTCAGGCCTTTGAGTCTGGAACCAGGTCACAATATCAGTAAACAGCATTGTCTACAGAGGTCTAGTCTAATGAATTATACTTGAACCAATTAATTTGGAAGTCATCATAAATGTTGACTTCATAAATACAATATAATCTTCTCCAACCTTCAACATGACCATAAAAGATCTTGTGGGATGATGTCTAAATAAATTTGCAGCAAAAACACAGACACAGGAAAGAGGACCAACATGTGTGTGTGTGTGTCAGTAGACACACAATCTTCACATTGGTGAACCTTAAAGGGCAAGACAGACAGATATCTTTAAACTTCATCAATACAGAAATATTCTTTAACAAAGTGCTCTACAGATAATGTCAAGTCATAAAGTAACTCTAAAATGTTTTCACTAAAAATGTTGCGTAATTAAACTTCATTCGAACCCTTAATCTTGTGATATCTGCAATATTGTTTATAGTTAATTCATATGTAGTTTTTGTGTTATTTTTCATTCATATTATTTCACCCTAATACTAAGTGTCCAGTAGGGAGTGCTATTCACGTGTCTCTGAAATTGAATGGGTCATAATATTCAGTCCACCTCTCCTCCCTTTCTTACAAAGGCTGATATTGTCCCTATTTGAACTGAAATTATATTTATGAAGGAAACCAATTACTTAACTTTAGTTGAGATTTTTATGACATTTATTTATTTTATTTAAAACAAATGTCATTTAATCATTAAGAGACTGAGGCTGGATCTCCATTTGGTCAAATGTACCAGCAGATATGAGTTGCTGTGCAGGTGCCATACTTTGATTTCTAATAACATTGCACCCTTTGTGATTTTGCGTATAACCATGCTCTTGTTGACAATGTTGATGTTTTCTTTTGATGAATTATCTTTGAAAGAATAAAGCCCAGACAAACTGTGCCACGCAGCACAGTTATCAACTGACTTTCATAAAGTATGACTTTCAGCAACTTTCACCATCATATTTTATATACTGTATGTTTACTGCAACTTATGTATATAAAATAGTCCATTTCAGGCCACACTTTGGCCATTTCATAAATGTTTTCAGAGACGTGGTTAAAACATACATTTTTTTCTCGATTGAATGGCTTTGTGAAATTGACTGTAAATTCAGAAGGGAACGTCAAAAATTAAGCGCCAACATTTTTGGATGAAATCAAGTTACTGCCAGTTCATGTTTTCACAAAATGTATTAACCCGTTGAGTTTATAATGTTCCTCACACTGAGAAAGCCACACAGGCCCAGCAGTTTGCCACATTCCTGCACGCATTCTGCCACTCTGGTGTTGAGCTATTGGCCTGTAGCACCTGTTTTTTTATTTCTCCACCTTTAGTTTTTGTGTCAGTCTTGTCAACGGGACCCGGACATGCAGACAGATCGGTTTTGGACATTTACTTACATTTACTTAACTCTGGGGGGGGGGGGGTTTCCAAGGCCTCCCCATATGCCTATGAGTCCTCTGTCTATGTGAAGCAGCGTGGTTGGCTGGGATGGTGGTGTACTCCTGGGAATGCATTCCAGAGCGTTTGCATCATGTGAAACTCAGACTTTGCTGCCCTTTTGTCACTGTGTTGCTCTGCAGCCAGCAGGGGAAAACAAACAAGATTGATCTTATTTTCTTGCTTTCTTTATCTGATAGAAACAACAACTTTGTGGAAAGCAAAACAAGTAGATAGTAGAGCATTTTATACTTATATATAATAAGTGAAGTCCATTTATCATTTACAATAAATAACAGAAATGTGTTTTGTCAATATTCTTGTGTCAGTCATGATTCTTTCTTTTTGAAGATATTTTCTTACACTCTTGTCTGGGTTTTATGTTGTGGCGATATCCAATGAATGATTCAGAAATATTTAATTTGTCAATGTCAGCAAGCCATACACAGTTTAAAAAGAAATCTCACAAATGTGCAATGCAACTAGATACTTGCATAAAAAATTGTTACATCTAAAGTGTTTATCATCTATTACAATGCCCAGCAAGGTTTCTATCTTAACACGGTGTTGTACTATGAGCTCTTTTAACAGGAGAGGGTGCTGTTTTACCAATAATACAGTCTGTCCCGTATTATCTCTGTAAAACATAAGTGATGAATTTATTTATCCAAAGATCCCTACATGGAAAAAAACACAAGATGGGGAACGAAAAGAAAAGAAAGAAAAGCAATTTGAAACCCTTTCCAAAACCATTGGGGTGTAGGCTATCACATCCAGCAGTAAACGTATAATGCAAATTCTGAATTTAAAGCCTGTAAATGAAAATATATAAAAAAATATATCTTCAAAAATATTGTTGTTACATGCACTGAGACACATTTCTTGCGTTAATGCCATCTGAGTGTATACGTAAAATGTTCCACAATTTTTTTAATTGTGTTAAAATGTACTTAAAATGAAGCCTGGTTAACTAGAAAACATGTTCACCTGGAAGGTGGAAGGTTGTTGAATTTCATTAAGTCTCACCCGAACCAACCTCGTCCCATTAACACATGGAAGGCAAATAGCAAAGAGGCGCAATGCATCAGATGCCTCGCGATGGTTAGAGTGAACTTTTGGTCCTCTTTATATCCCAAACAAGAACAGTTACCTTATATTAGTTTTAAAATACTTCATACATACTTCAGACAGCCTGTTCCATATGTTTATAATGTCACACGATTAAGATGGATGTCCGTATATCAACAGTTTACCACAGCTCAAAAATAAAGCTCTTTCATGTCTATTCAACATGGGACTTTTAAACCGAATAAAATCAGTTTTCTTTTTAACCCACTCAGCATACTTTTAACTTGTTACGCTCCTTTTTCATGATTACTATGTATAATGCCACTACGATGTTATCTTGTTTACAAATAACAGCAAGGAATCACTGTAATTTTCTATTGGGATGAATGTCTGTGTGTGTGTGCGCGTGCGCGCGTGTTGCTGCTCAAGTGGTTTTACTGACATAATGCCTCCTATGCATAATTTATATTATAGTAATACTTCTTGGGTTGGGGGGCTTGATTTTCTATTACATTACTCTGTGGCAAAGCTAGAGCACGGTGGAAGTGCGCATTTTAACAAAGTTAATAAAGTGCCAATCCGCTTCAATCCGCACATGTATTTATACGACAGAGAATGTGCAGTGGAGTGGGTGTGTGCGGGAGGGGAGGGGTTAAAGACTGGGAGGGTACAGATTGCGGACGGAGCAGTAGTGGGGTAGAGGCTGGACTGTGATAGCGACAGATGTCTAGAAAACTGTGAGGGGCGCTCCTCATTTACTACACAGTCCCAGACTGCACCTCGGAGAGCAGGGGCGGAATCTGCAGCTGTCACTCCAAAGGTTTACCTCCATTATCACATCCAGCCGGAGCTTGGAAAAGAAGCCCAACTACTCTCTAGAAATACAGGTCGGTCACATCAGAGCACTGTTTTCCCTTTCTTTTTTTTATTTTTATGTTTTATATTTCAGTAGCAACATGTCTACGATGTATGTTCTGTAGGTAAAAGAAAAGAAAGAAAGAAAGATGCCTGTGAGCGGTAGCTTGCCCATTGTTCTCTCTCTCTCTCTCTCTCTCTCTCTCTCTCTTTGCCTCATTTTTGAAATGCAAATGTGTCCATTTTCAAGGCTGGCATAATAAAAAGATGATTTTCTCCCCCCGTTCTCAGTGGTCGAATTTGATTTAGTGATTTAGTGCGGGTTCTCAGGCATCAGCGCTGTTTCGTTTTTTTTTTACATAGGCCAGGCGATGAAAAACCTTCTGGGATAAAAAAAAAAAGCTCAAAACAAAGTTATGAAGTTGTGGTATTATTAGGCATTAAGACGTTATTGTGGTGGATATCGTTTTCTTTCGCATGTGAGGGCGACATTTTCAAATGGTCGTGAACAAAAAGGACAGAGCAGCTGAGAGAAGCAGCAGTGGGTGGGTTGAAATGGGGGATGGAGACCCCTCTAAAGCCTTTATCTCTCAAGTGTCTGTGGTCAGTGTATAGTGTAATTCCCCTGCCTGGGACTATACCCTAAACTATAATACAGATTCGTCAGTCTTTGCTGCCAATTTAGCCCAACCCATTACTTGTGGCAGTAAGAAGATGCTGGTGAGGAACCCCCATCCTTTGTTACCGGCACATGCTGCCCTACCTTTTCGTGGGCCTTTATCTTCCTAATATATGTGTGTGTAAAGCTTTGTGTCCGCTGTACGATTGCCTTTCAGATTTATTCAGAAATTGGCTTTAGAAAATGTCAGTACAAGACCACAATGAATTGATGTGAAAATGCTTTCTCCTTAAACTCCTACGTTTTTGCTTTGTGATTTGGAGACCAAGACAACGAGCTACATCAGCTAAATAAAAAATAAAGTAGAATTAGAAGTAAATCCAAAAGCAGATTTAGGCTGGTGTTCCTGTAAAAGCAGAAGCAATTGCTTATTTTCATAACTGGACGGTTGATTAAATTGTACATGTCAGGGATGTGCAACCTATCTCATCATGTCATCCTGTCTTAATTGCTCATTGTAGCACTATGGACAGTTCACAGATTGTTCGTATCCCTATTCACCTGCTGCCCTGCAGGCTAAAAGTCCAGCTTTTAGTATTTGTGAGAATAGAATAAACAACCAATGCTGTAAAATAGTTCCAACTTTCATTTGAAAAGGATCTGTCTAACTGAAATAGGCTGTAGCATTTAAAATGAATGTAATATTTACCTGTAATCTTCATCATTGTGTTTACAGTCTCTCCTATATTCAAATAGATTACACTTTGTTCAGTGTCAGCTGAAACACAGTCAGTAAGATAAAGTTGAACTTGAAGTTCTCCATTCTGGCACTTAAGGGAAGTCACATTCTGTTGCAATCACAAACTCTTCCTCTACTGCTGCAGCAGTTTTGTGACAAATAACACATAGAACTACATGTCTGTAGTACACATTTGCTCCAATCTCAGAATATGTCATTTGGATTTTTGTATCACTGATTTACACTGATCTGGGGTTCATACAGAAAATCCAGTTTTGTTGTTTCTATCTTGTATGTGAATGTAACTGCAGGCTCTTGAGTCTTCTGAGACTCATTACGCTACATAGTTTGTAGCTTTTCATGCAGAGAGGCGGAATAGTTGTACATCTAAATCATAGATGTTCAACTCAGAGTCGTGGGCTCATTTGGCACTGAGCCTTACCCAACATTCCTGAAAGGGTAAAGAGTCTGCGGAGTTGTTAGATCTCAGCAAGGTTCCCATGCATTTAGATTTGTTATTTAGCCAGACGTTGGCAGACAGTGTTTGGCAGAGAGTAGTTTCTTAATTGAACTTCTAGTTCACTTCTAGACAATAGACATCTCTACATTCTCTTTTCAAACAGAACACTGTTTTACATTTGAAGGAAGTAATTCAAACTCATGCGGCATTTGAGAAAGTTTGACAAAACACATTCTGTATGTTCACATGTAGTGTATACATTTTAACTACCTAAAATAACAACCTAGACTGTGGCCTCCTAGTGAGGAGTTTGCATGTTCTTCTGTTGGCATGGGTTCTGTTCCCATTCAATTCAGCTGTATTGGAAACTCCTTGTAGGAATGAATAGGTTTGTCTATGTCTATGATATATCTATATATTGCTGATTAATGGAGTTGTTTCAAACATAATAATTAAAGAGACAAGCCAAGTTAAACAATGTTTTATATCATATCTCATATTAAAAGACACCTTCACTACTTGTTCCTAGGAGACACCATGGGAGGCAAACTGAGCAAGAAGAGGAAGGGATATGATGTGAGTGACCCCAAAGAGATGAAGGATGAGATTGCAGCAACAGCTGCAGGTGCAGTGGAGGCTGCTAAAGTAGTGGCCGTAGCCCCACCCACAAAAGCTGAGTTGACAGCTGAGGCAGACAATGTGGTTGAAGAAGCTCTGGGCTCAGCTGTGGCAGGAGTAACTGAAGCTGTAAAAGCCCCAGAAGAGCCTAAATCTGCACCTCCAGAGGAACCAGCTCCTGCAGCTCCAGAGGAACCAGCTCCTGTAGCTCCAGAGGAACCAGCTCCTGTAGCTCCAGAGAAACCAGCTCCTGCACCTCCAATAGTAGAAGAACCAGTTGTAGCAACAGAAGGACCCACTCCAGCAGCAGACGAGTCAGCCCCAGTAATAGAGGAACAAGCTCCAGTAGTAGAGGTACCTGCTCCAGTATTGAATGTAGCTGCTCCAATAGTGGAGGTGCAAGCTACAGTAGTAGAGGTACCTGCTCCAGTAGTGGAGGAGCAAGCTCCAGTAGTAGAGGTACCTACTCCAGTAGTAGAGGTTCCTGCTCCAATAGTAGACATACAAGCTCCAGTAGTAGAGGTACCTGCTCCAATAGTAGAGGAGCAAGCTCCAGTAGTAGAGGTACCTGCTCCCATAGTAGACATACAAGCTCCAGCAGTAGAGGAGCAGGCTCCAGTAGAGCTCCCAGAGGTTACAGCAGCATCAGAAGAAGCTGTGCCAAGTGAGGTTGAACCTGAGTCTGCAGCTGCACCTGAAGAGCTCCCTGCAGAAGAACCTGTTGCAGCTGTAGAATCTGTGCAAGAGCCAGAGGTTGTTCCAGCCAGCACAGAGAAAGCACCCAAGGACGAAGAGCCAGAGCCCATCCCAGAGACTGTTACTGAGCCAGAAGCCACTGTGGAGAAAACAGTGGTTTATTCTGCTGTTCTTGAACCTGAACCAGTGGCTGAGCCAGCTGCACAGCCAGTGCTGGAGCAAGCCCTAGAACAAGAGCAAACCCTCGAGCCAGAGCAAGAACCAGAACCAGAACCAGAACCAAAACAAGAACAAGAACCAGAGCCAGAGCCAGTGCCAGAACCGAAACCAGATAAAACACCAGAGCCAGAGCTTGAACAATCACCAGAACCAGAACCAGAGCAATTACTAGAGCCAGAGCCTGACAAAGAGGCTATTGCGGTGGAATCTGCAGCAGATGAACAAGTAGAAAACCATGAGCCAGAACCCATTGTAGCCACATCTGATATTACTGAACTTGAGACAGTGGGAGCAAAAGTAGAAGTACCTGAGGTCTTAGAGACTGCAGCAGAGGAGGTTCCCACTAAATATCAGCCTTTAGAAGAGGAATCTGTTGCAACAGAAGCCTCCAGCACAGAGGCGGCAGCTGAGCCAGTCCCTGAGATTGTCATCTCAGAGTCTGTCTCTGCCAGCGAAATTACTGCTGAGTCTGAAGAGGTGTCCTCTGTGGAAGAGGTGTCTTGCCCAGAGCCTGAGGTAGAAAGCAAGATGGAAAATGGAAATTTAGAGAGCCCTTCTGTTACAGAGGATGTGGCAGAAGTAGATGCACTTCCAGCTGTGAATGGGGAGTGCACTGCTGCTGCACAGACAGAGGAATGTGTTAATGGTAATGGAAAACCAGAGGAGATGCCTATCAAGGAGCAGAATGATTTTGAACTGAAAAAGGACATGAACCTGAGTGGGGATGTCCAGGAAGTTCCCGATGCAGTCTCTGATATGGTGGAGGGTCTCAGCACTGAGGTCACCCAGGCAGTCTGAAAAAAAGCCATCTTTTAAATCAATGTGAATTCAGTTTAATCCTCCGATTGTGCGAGAAAGCCACCAAGTTATCACACAAAGCAAGGTTTTCTGAAATGCTGTAACCACTGCAATATCTCGGGCAAAAGGATATTTTCTTTTAAGTAACCAAAAATGAAATGCACCCACTTGAGAAAGACAGACAGAGAGAGAGAGATAGGAAGTGAGATGGAAGTGCAGACCGGAGACTTGAGTTTGGAGTTTGAGGAAGAGTGCAGACAGAGTGAAACTGGACAACAGAGCAAAACTACTGGACAGTAAATGAGATATTAATGGATGAAGTGAATAAATCTGTTTGTGTGTGAGCCCCAGTGAAAAGTACAAAGTGGTTTATTGGAACAGCATTCATTATTAGTATGTTATCTGATTTAGAATGTCATATATCCTTTCTATTACTATATGCAGAAACATGACGTTGATGTTTTGGCCTTTTATAATAATAATGGTACCTGTGAGGACTGTTCATTTCAAATTGATTGTTCGGAATAGAGAATAAAAAGAGATTGTTTTAGCCTACAGTGATCTTCTTTTCTTTCCATGCATCAAGTGTGTCACAATTGTCTGAGGCACTGTGTTACTTGTAAGACTTATTGTACTTTACTCAAAGCTGTGGCTCAGACTTTCTTTTTAATGAATCAACAAATCTTTACTCATTTTGAACCATAAAATCCAAGAATTACTTTTTGTCACCATAGTTGCAAGAGAACATCTAGGCTCTGTTAATATCAAACCACTTGTTGACATCTACTGCCACTACAGCTCATATCAGCTCCAGTGGGTTAGACTTTGACTGATTATTTGTATCTATGAAGAGCAATACCCTTTAGGTCATTGGCCACATTACAAATATTTTGGATGATGGTACATGACTGCCTTTTTTATGCACCCTGCATTTCAAGATTGGGCAAACAAAAGGGTGCCATTGTACCCAGAGAAATCAAATCAATTTTCTGAGGTTTTCTGATTTTCCTCACTTGTTTTTCTTTCACATCATCATGACTAGCGCTGAGTCTTCATGCCATAGCAGCACACCCTGCCAACATTTCACAGATCCATACCGGCAAGGGGAGCTAAAGGGGGGAGGGGCAGGAATGCTTGCAGGAGGCAGAAAAAAAGGATGAGGGGGAGGGGTGTTCTGGGATGAAAGCAAGTGCTATGATGCTGCACAGAGGAAAAGAAGATGTCAGATACTTTTTTAGTTACAGACATTTTGAGACCATTTCACATACTGAAATTAAACAAGCATTGGTAATGAGTATAATTAATTAGGTAGGTAAGGTAATTGGCAGGGATGACATGTTTTGACACCTACCTGATGCCTCCTTGTAGAATGCAGCCACGCCTGCTGCTCACACCATTGTCAGAGACTAGAGGGTCTTTGTCGTGCAGGTGCTAATGCACATACATTAACAAGAGGGAGTAAAATGATATTTGTGTTTTTCTGCATCTGTGTGCGTACATATAAGGACAGTGGGGAGGTGTGTGAGTGTGCGTGTGTGCATGTGTGGGAGGTGAAGGGTGGGCCTTAGTAGAGTATGGTCATCCAACCTTGAAATACTGCATACTACTACTGGACCATGAGTCAGAGCATAAGAGGAGATCTGATAGTGATAACAGTAACCTCCCATAGAAGTAGCTCCATAATCGACCCATCCACATACCAGCTCTCTCCGGTTTCTTAAAAAAATACTCCAGCACTGCCCATTTATGAAAGGAATTCTGTGAAGAGGGTCTGGGGGCCAGGAGGATGAACTTGCTGGCATGTTTTCATCTTTCTTGCTGAACAGTTTTGTCAAAATGACTTGCTTTGTATGCATGTGGGTAACTGCCATAGGTCTTTGGTTTGTTTTATTGCAAATAAACATCAGTTATACACAGAGATGATCTCAAAGGTGCAGCACATGGTGATTCTTTATTTTTCCTAACATTTATGATAACCCATAATGCTTCAGTCAGACTTTACAAAAATTAATTTTATACTTTAATACAGTATATGCAATCTTTATCCAGCAACCACAGCGACCTTGTATTGGTGCAATACAATAAATGGTCTTACTTTTAAATCACTAATAGGTTAAACTCACAGGCCATCATTATTTATAGATGCGTACTTCTAAAAGTCAGTTTGGAAGCAACAGCTAACCTTTGATGAACAATAGATATCCGGGGGTAGCACATTAAAAAGGGAGACCCTTCAAATCAAGATAATTGTGTAACGTTTTATTACAATTCCTGTTGAAACGTTTTGATGAAATGTTAAAGTTGTTTAAAACAAAGGAATTTGTTTCTACAGCTATTTATTCTTGGCAAAAATGCATAAAGTAAGTCATTACCGAAGTCCTAAATTGGAGGCTCATCATTTCCACATTTGCCTGATTCACTTTCCTTCACTTTATTTCCCCTTTATGTGTGTTAGTGTGGGAGAACAGGGTCCTTGTCTTTTGAATCTTGATTTAAACACTGCCTTAAAGTTGCATAGTTGTGAAAGGCCAGCTGCACTGCCTGGTTACCCTAACACTATGTGCTCTATATGCAAGCTCCTGCACAAAGCTCAGACTGTGTTCCAGCTTCTTTTTTCCCTGTGTGAAGACTAGCCTGCAGGCTTTAGCTATCCCCTACTGATGCCTCTGAGAAGCAAACGGAAAAAGAAAACGTGAACTAAATCCAAAGCCTATATTACGATGAAATTCACGAGGCACTGACCTTCTCGGTTAAGTTGTCAAGTCAGTTTTTTTTTTTTTCTTTTGGCAGAGTATCGAATACACAGGTCTATAACACTGTTGATGTCTTTTTAACAAACTCCTCCATAAACTATGAGTATGTTAATGGTTGATTAATTGCTTATGTGTAGGTATTGATGATTAAGAAGCAGAGGAGGACATTAACAAATAAAAGCAATACTAAATTATAATATTCAAAACTGAAGTATTTCTCTATTGATGAAGTGTAAAAGCCCTCTTAACAAACAATAAATAAAGTAATATCTATGGCATGTACACTACTCTCTCCCAGTCCCACAATGCAATGCTCTATATTTCATAGATTAATAAATTACCGTTTTCAACTCTACACACAAAATGAAGATGATTTATGTAAAGTGTTTGAAATCTCAATTTACAACTGACTATTGAGTAAACTGTTGAATGTTTATTATTTATGGAATAGGAAATGAATGAGGGAGTGATTTTGGACACAGCTGGCCTGACAACATAAGCAAAAAACAACCCCCGAGCTGTCATCAGATTTGGATTAAAACATGTGGTTCATGGAAGTACATGGCATCACCTTTTTCCAACAGAGCCACACCCACTTCAAACCAGTAAACTCAAACGAAAAAATCTTGTGAAAACAACCAAAACTGTTTTATCTCTGGCAGAAATACTTTCACATGCCTGCATTTACATGCCTTTCTCTTTCTAGACGACTGTTAGATTAAAGGACTCCAATGTTTCGTGTGCTTCTGGGAAGGAATCTTTTAGTTTCGTCTTGGTTATTACTGAGATAACAAACAGGGTGGATGTGAGTGTGTGAGGGATGACTGCTCAAACTTCGGAAACGCTTTCTGATATAAGAGATGCTCTTTCCTTTGCTCCCTCCACTCAGCTGGCTGAGCAAATAATAAGAGTCAGGTGGCCAAATTACAGCAACAGCTGATCACTATTTATTATTCAAGCAAGAGGGTATCAGAGCAGAAGTACAGACAGGAAAACATGCACAATATGTGGCCCAAAACAAACACTCACTCTTCCCTTTTCACTTGATCTCATCCCAGACACACACACACACACACACACACACACACACACACACACACACACACACACACACACACACGCACTGATATCTAATGCTTTTACTATGATGGTTGTACTGACTTCCTCTCTTTCCCTTTATGTTCTCTAAAACGGTTAGTCAGGAGAAGATGCACTAAGTGACTGATGTGCTGAAAGAGCAAGAGTGTTTTTTATGGATTAATCTCCTGGTTCAAACTATGTCTACATAAGCAAGCTTTGATTTTTCTATTTTTCTGTCTGGTTAAATCTCTCTCTTTCTCTTTCTCTCTTTCTCTTTTGGTGTCTGTGTTGCACACATTATCAGCATTACGCCCACTGTCTCCTCTCCTTTCTCCCCAGTAACTGTAAATCTTTTTAGCCCCTTTATCATTCACTTTCTCTCTTGTTCTGGCTGTGGTTCACCCTCCCACCTCCAAATCCATCCATCTGGACATGATGCTGTCATTGTATCAGGGTGGGCAGAAGCCTATTAGACAGAGCTTGGTGGTAGTAAGGATCAATATTTATCCATAGGGTTAGTCTAATGGATGCTGAGAGTAGCAGTGATTCTCCTTTGTCTGCTCAAAGATCCCACCACCCCAACTCCTCACACATGCGCATGCTCTCCCTCTCAACCACACACACACACACACACACACACACACACAAAGACACTGCTTTCTATTCTGTTTCACTCTGCTGATGCAGCTGCAGTGCTGAGTGAGCACTTTACAGCTGCCCATTTTGTGTGTGTGTGTGTGTGTGTGAGGGGTAAATGTGAAGATTAGTATCTATGTAAACAGCATCTACGTAAACATATAAGGGCCTATAGATTCTCAGCAGTACCTATATGTGTTTCTCATTACCAAGCGTTCCAGGCTATAAGGACAACCAGAAGATTAAGAGCCACACACACACACACACACACACACACACACACACACACACGCACCTAGTTCAGTGTCAAGTAAAAGTAGCACAAAAACTTATTTAGCATTTGACATCACAAAATGAAGCAGGTAGCAGTGTGGATGTCATCTCAATTTTCATTTTGGCTCGACACCTGCTGAGATTTCCAGGGCTCAGGCCGTTGTATCAGCAACTATTCAATGTCACAGTGTTTGCTGGGTAACACCAAAATGAAAGTTGAGACAGCATCCACAACCACTACACCCACCATTCTTTAAAGTTCAAACACAATAGGCCTTTTTTACAGCGCACATTATGAGTTGTCATAACAGGAAAAGCATGGGTATTAATAATAACATTAATGCTGGCTCTGTTCTATTCCAGTGTCTCATTCAGCAGTGACACTCTATAGATAGGATTCAATTGAGCTTTTAAAAAGGGTTTACACAATATAAAATAAACCTTTAATGGGAAAAATGTGTGCTAAAATGTCTACTGATAAATAGTACTAATGATGCTTAGATACATGTCTTTATAACTTAGAATAACATGACAATCATGTGTTGTAATTGCTCTTTTGAAACCACCTTCACAGCAAAAGCAACACTTACGCTGAACACACACCTGCTATCTCAGCTTAGTCAACAAAAGAGAGGTTGCTTACAGGGAGCGCATAAACACAGTGTGTGTTTTAGATTAGAGATGGAAACTCATTATGTGTGCAGTCACCTTGATCAAGCCTCTGGGCCCTGCAAGCTTCAAGGAAACATGCAGAGAGTTCATTCTTTTTTTTTTTCTTTATCCGCCCTGTGTTGTAAGGTACACTGCACTGTTTGAAATTATACTGAAAGTTTAATTTTTTTCGTGACTCAAACACTCACCTTAGCATTTGCCATTTCACATCAACAAAAATACAACCAAACTCAGCAACAGAGCACATTGTACTTTCTTTTACCTGAAGATTTAAGGGGACCATTCAGAAGGTTGGCAGAAACATTGTTATATAAACCACAAGATAAAGTTTACCAAAATAATAAACAATTTAGAGGAGAACCCTGACTGCCAGCAGAGCACAAAGAAGAGGAGGCCGACTTCCTTTATCAGTTTACAACAAAAACAAGCAGAATGATAATAAAAAGATGGTTATAAGATATAGGTTCTGTTTTCCTTTAGAGACAGCTGGAGTAACGGGAAACACATTTTATGTTACACAACCTACTTTTTTAATTACTTAAAGACAGAAAACATTTTTGGCTGATCTCTAAAAAAAAAAACATGTACTAATACAGTGTTTGTGTCTTTCATTTTAAACTTGTTGGTGTAATGCAATTCCTGTTGTAAATTGTTTTAGCCCCAGCCACCATGGCTGCAGAGGAGTGTCCAGTGGGGAGAGATGACCTTCACTGTGCCTCTGGTGACAGAGCTAAATCAAAGCTGCTGCTTGTTTAAGACAGCTACTGGTGAATTATTTATACATGGAATAAAATGACCTCTGGCACTTTGAAGACAACAGGAGAAGGGCAAAGACAAAACAGTAGGAGTAAAAGGTAGGGGGTTCACAGAGAGAAAGTTGCAGAGACAAAAAAGAAGTTTTACTGCATGTTTGTACATACATGAGATTTAAAATAGGGAGGGAAGACAGAAACGGATGGAGAGACAGAAACTGATAGCTCAGCTCTCAGAAGGAGCCTGCTGGGCTTCATCTTTGAGGTATTTTCCCAACCAGTTGGAGCACCAACTCAGTCTCTTCTCTCTCTCCCTCTATATGTTGGTGTGCCCTTAGATGTCTACCAGTATGTCTTTTATGCATGGAAAGTGAGGATATTTAGATAAAGTCAGGACATTTTAGCCAGCCAGAAAGTTAAGACTCAGTTTTAAGTTGAAGGTTAAGATTAGTTTCAGGTTAAGGTTAAAGTAAGAGATTGGATCAGGGATGGCTGAGATTAGGGTTAGGAGCTAGGGAATGCATTATGTATGCATTATGTGCATGTCTGCTTTTCTGCCTACTGCTTGTCAACTTTACTAACATCCATCTGAAAGCTATTCAGGTAGGATATTCTGTTATGCAACACGCACACAAATACAAACCAGTCCTGCCTCCTGCACGTATGCATTAGTGATTAATGTTGAATGTCAGGGTTAAGGGTCAGGATCATGCATGGGTGTGTAAGTGTTTGCCTTTGGCTCCAGATTCCTGTGTTTGTGTCTCAAACCACTTGACCACAATCATCAATTTATTATGTGGTTTTAGTTGTCTGAACTGTACTTGCTAAGGGAAATATAATCCAGGGGCCATTACATTTTCCCCAATTATTAGTTTTCAGATAATTCAAATGCACTATGTGTTGCACTGTGCAACTCATAGTGCACAACAGCTAACTATTGGTATCAGAATTGATCACTGTGTTGATTTAAAGCTGATAAGGACATTGACAGGTTGAATATAAACATTCCGATCGACTCTCACACTCTACTAACTAAACTAAACCCGACTCTGGAATGTGACACTCCTGTTCGGTACAAAATTGATACGGTGGGGTTGTCCATTCAGTCATCATAGTATAGTATAGTAGTAATAGTAAAGGTGTTTGGTAGGTCAAAGGATGTTGAAGACAACAAGCACCAAATGCAACAGTAAGCCAACCATTAGAAGGTGATGTCAGTAGGACAACATTGTTATAGGCCATTTGACAGGGGGACTGACTGACTCTAATGTTACAGCTTGAAATGCCACATTATTCTCCAACCGAAACTCACAAAACACACACATGCACACAAATGTTAGTGGGTTAAAAAAACAAAAACAGATTTTAGTTTCTAAAAACTCTCTTTGTCTCTCTTCATACATCTCATTTTATGTTAATATCCAGTAGAGACTATAGTATATTAGACAGTGATGATCATTCTGTGGCATGTAGATACGAAAAGTGCTTTTCTTAGGAGTGAACTGGAAATAGCAGCTTAAAGCATCTGTCACCTACAGTCCAGCTGCTGCAGGCACGTGGGCAGCACTCACAGACCTATATGAACATACCAGATGGCCTTAAATTATAGTCATATCTTTCAAGACTTTTTTTACAAAATCCTGTGGGTTTGTTTAATTTATTTGACTAATTGTCTTCACATCTTTGGCAAAATGTCACAAAAGCAGTTCACATAATTGCACAACAGTGTGTTTTACCACACTGCTTGAGAAGTGCCAGAACTTCATAAAAGCTGGAGGGAAAGGCTCCATAAATGTATTCCAGAAAAGTTAGAGCTTAATTGGCAAAAGAAAGTATGACTCAATATCTCTCAAAGTGAATACATGCATATCCTAATGAACTAGAATATTGTTTTACATCAGCTGTAGAGTGTTCTTTGTGTTACTTTTGTCTTGGCCTGTCAACATTTGTTTAACTGTGGATGACTCTAAAGTGCTGTGACAGATCGTCATCCCAGCTTTTCACGTCTAGTTATGTCAACAAAGAGGCAGAAGGAGAAATGGAGACAGAGAAAGTCTGATTTTTTTTCTGTTCGAATTAGTAACAAATAAGCATTTACAACGCATTAACAATTTCTGCAACCAAACTGAGTTGACGGTCTTTTCAGCCTCACATTGCTTGAGTTAGTATAGTATATAATAGTTATTATTCAAGATTTTAGATATAAAATTGTGTGTGCACCTCCACATATTGTATAAAACGCATATAAAAGCATTTTTGGTGCCTGCTTTTGAGCACGTGAATGAGAAACTGAAGTGAAAGCGGTGGACAAAAGGACTGAGACTGAAAGTGTTGGTTAGAGGAAGGTGGGGGGCCGGTCTTATTGTATTAGAGTGACAAGGGCTTCACACTGGCCCCTCCTTCAGAATCACTTACAGAGAATCACTGGGCAAGTGCCGGGACCTCCTTCTGTCGCTGACCCTCTGCACGCCTCATTAAATCCCATAACTCTGTCATAGATTCATCCCCACCACACATACACACATAAGTTCATGCACATGCAAACACACACACACACACACACACACACACACACACACACACACATATAATACACACAGTGCCCTGTGCCTCCACCCACCATGATTCCCCTGGCCCAAGGCATTGCCATATGTTCACCACACAGGCACTGGCAGCTCCTCGCTGCTTTGTACTCTCTGCACACACACTTCAACCTACTGCAACGTGTGAGAAAGACCCTGCAGACTGACTGGCAGGCAACAACAAAACACCCAGGGCTTTTGTGAAAGCTGGTGATTCAGTTGATCCCATTGTTGCTTTACAGAAATAGTGCTCAAATAGGTATAGAAATAATCCAGCACAATCTGATATATCACTGCTGTCCACTGAAAACCTTCTATGTATCATGTCAGTTCTGGCAGTTTTCACTTTTTCCACTTAAATTAATGGATTACATATTTTCTTTTGGGTTGGGACATCACTGCAAGCTCTTATTTTCAGAGACAATAACAGCCCAGCTGTTGTTTTTATGGCTGATACAGCTTTTATTGAGAGATTTTTTTTACCTGACATCACCAAGATTTCAACTTCACATTTAGATGCCCTTTGCAGATTATAAATGCTTGACAAACCTTTGGTGCTGCTGTAATGTGTACAGTGTGTCACTGAACCAGTTCTACTTCTCTGTTATGTACATGTTACACCGTGTGAGAATCACTGCAGTTACTGGGTGCAGCAGGTAATCATTTGACAGTGGTGATTTTCATCTAGGTCATGGCAAACATTGACAATTCCAGTAATGTATATTCTTGTCACTCAGGAGATTAAGTTTACAATAACTTCATTCTACTTTAAACCCTGTGATCAGTTCAGGGTAAATGGTTAGAAGCCAGGGGTTTGTCGCAAACAGTGGCAGCGCCATATTTCACAAATGTCCGTGGCATCTCAAATTGCATATACATTTGAGATGCATGCATGGGTTTCAAGTAAGACGTCTGTTTTGATAAGTAAATGTGGCAAAATGAATGTGAGAGGAAATTATCTCATGTTGCAATTCGCTTATGTGAAACGGGCCCCAGGCCTATAACATTCTTAAACCAGATAATGATATTGTTTTTTGTTGATTGTTTTGTTTGATATACTAAAAAAATCTTACTTGATTTAATTGTACTCTAAAATCGTTCAGTAACTTTAACTTCAGTTGTTACAGCTTTTTATGCAGCAGGATAGGTAAGTCTATGTTGGCTCTGTGTGATATAGAAACAAGAGAATTGGTCTTGTGAAGTCATTAGAAAAGATGAGAGGCAACAGAAATAAAGTGATGAAAACAAAAGCTTAGCTCTATGTTGTTCGTTTTTTTACTGAGGTGAGAACTGACAAGCTGACTGTGAACTTTTTGACAGCGCCATCCCATTTATAGTTATAAGAACAGCATACTGATAATGGAAGTAGGAAAATAAGAGGAGATTTTTCAAGGTAGAAAGGATGGATGTACACAAAGAGAGGTGGATAGGATAGGAGGCAGGGCAGGAAGTAAATCATGAAGATGGGGTTCCCTCCCCTCCTCTGTCTTCAGCCTGGCAAGCAGCTGGAACAGGTAGAGCCAGCAAAGTGACTCAGCACTGGGCACTGGGACGTGACCCAGATCTACCGCTGCTGTGCATTTCTGATGGAGAAGTGTCAGGCAAAGCAGGTCAAGACCCGCCATCACTCCAAACTATTACTGACATTCAGAGGCAACGAAGGAACAGCTTCCCTGGCACTACTTATGAAGAAAGCCAACTCAGCTGATGCTCAAGGTAAGGCAGAGAGAGAGTGAGGTTGGAGGAGAGCTACACTGTTTGTGTGTGTGTGTGTGTGTGTGTATGCATGTGTGTAACTCTAAAGAGGTTACCTCCCAGAACGCTTCCCAATAAGTTTCTGTCCAAAAAAATAACAATGAGTTATCCTTCATAATTTTGCTGTGCAGCAACAACTACAAGCTTCTGACTTTCCCCTGACCCCTACTGCATTGCTTATTGAACATTGAGGTTTAAGGAGAATGATAAGATTACACGCGTGCATGTGCAAAAGAAGTGGGAATGCAGCATTACACACAGCGTACATACATTGGATGAATACATTAGTTCACACTATTATGAGATTACAGCTAATTAACCTTCTTAACTGTTAAAATCCTATTGTAGAAAACTCCACAAACAATGTTCTATTATTCAGAGAAGTTGAAGCCTGCTGCAGAACGTGGAATGTAAAACACTCCTTTGAGATGAGACGTCCTGTGTTTCTCTTCAAAGCGTGCCTGTAAGAGGGGAAGGGGTGAGGAGGGGGAGGCTTGTAATGGGAGAGTGAGGGCTGGCAGAGACTGTAGAGAGCAGGGGTGGAAAGAGAGCTCAAGTGGTACTGTTACTTGATGATTTCTCGTATTTAAAAAACAAAAATGTGGCTCTTTTGAAGATTGCTGTTATAGCTACATATGGTCACTATCAAAGGGCCAATGTGACATCCTGATCATAATCATTTTAATGGTAGAGTTCCATTATTTTGAGAAATACACATTTGCATTCTTTCCGCTAATTAGGTGAGAAAATAATACTACTTTCATGGTTGTATGGTAATTATGAAGCTACATCAAGCAGCTGGTTAGCTTAGATTAGCCTTGCATAAAGACTGGAAACAGAAAGACACACAAGACACAACACAATGGACAGTTTATGATAATTTTACTGTTTGTTATTGTTAGTTTTATCTTCCACATACGTTTGACTGACCTGTGGGTTTATTTCCAAACTGTATGAATGTCTGGCCGATCGTGCCTCTGCCATATGATCTCCTCTCAGTGTTGTTGTTGTGTTTCAAGATCTCTCAACAATTTTCCCGGTGAGTACAATGTAATAAATAACAATTGTAGTACTGTATAAGTAGTACTGATAACTGTATTATCCTTTAAAGGAATAGTTTAAAGGAAATTTGCTTTCTTGCAGAGAGTTACATGGGAATATTGATATCACTCCTAAATTTCTACTGTAAATAGCAGAATATGTAATTAGCTTAGCTTAACATAGAGACTGGAAACAGCTAGCCTCACTCTGTCTGAAACTAATAAAACCCACAGAACAAGAACTTCAAAGCTCACTAATTAACACATTTTGTCTTGTTATTTTGTTTAATCTGCAAAAAAACCTGACATGTTGTTTTTGAAGGGATGACATATACTGCACTATTTCTTGGCCAGGAGCAGTAACTTTGCAAAAGAGTTACCCAAATGCCAAACTTTTACTTATGTAATACATGTAAAATATGTGATTTCAGACTGCTCTAAAATGTTTTTTAACGTTTTTTTTCAACCTTGAGAGTGTAGGAGAAAGAGATGTCGGCGATGTGGAGAGGTAACAAGGTAACTGTTGCATCAGCAGCTCAGATTCACGTACCAACGTGTGTGTGTTTGTGTGTTTGCAACTCTGTATCAGATTTTCCTGCGTGCCACATTCCTCCGTGTTTACAGAGATTGTATTGGCAGAATAGAGCTGAATTGGTGTGTGTGCTTGTGTGTGTCTGCATTAGATAATATTCTTACCGCCACAGACATCTTTCCCAGCGCTCTGTCAGGCCTCAGGCTCCCAACATGGCAGCGCAGCTCTCCAGTTGAATCTGATTGCAGCCCCCCCCCCTGCTGTCTAATGAGAGGATTAGACACCACATATTTGTTACAATCCCCTGTTGAAGGCACCCCTTCCTCTCCCTCTCTCTGTCTCCTCCACTCTATCAGGCACACTGCTGCGTTTATGGGTCTCTGTGGTTTAATAGCATATCTCCTGGCCTGCTGACACATGCAAAGCACAAACATTCACGCACGTGCAAATACAACCTCTAAACGCATACATACACATAAACTCAGAGAGGATATTTATGCTCAAAGTGTTTTGGTTTTAAAAGCCTACAGTGCAATAAATGGAGGGGCCTTTTTTCCTCTCTCAAGCAGATTGTTCTCTATAGTCTGTTGTGAATGTGTGCTTGATTTTGTGTAGTGAGCGGTAAAGGACCTGAGGATGACCAGCGCCATCCTCCCAGTTTGTCGATAAAAGATATGAAGCTGAATCAGATGTGCCAGTATAATTACAGTCAGGAATCTTAGGAATGCTGTCATCTGAACTGAGCCTGACACTATGTATAGGGCCCCATGCAGCTGATTTATCCATTCCCAGAGTATGTGTGTGTGAGACAGATTTTGACCTCGGTCTTAGCGGTGTCATTTGTTATTAGTGACACAATTTGTCAGTATTCTTAGCCCCCTGTATCATATAATATATAAGGTAGATCACTAACTTTGCCTGACATTAAGCTGGTTGTTGGAGACTGGTCTTGCAGTGTAGTTACATCACCATAAAATACGTTCATAACCCACTTTCTCCAAGCCCACAAACTCCAGTTTGCATATGCATGGCTTTCTGAAGTTTACCATATACAGCCTGAGGTGTGTGGTGCTCTCCTCATGCAGAACAGAGAAAGGCCATGTCACTTATCTGAGAAATTCACCCTGAACATCTCTTCTTCATAAACACTCCCCTGTGGAGCACATCCCTATCTCACACAGTCTCTTTATTTCACACACACACACAGACACAGACACACACACAGACAGAGAGAGACACCCCTCTGGATCTACATGGTGTGCTACCAGTTTGCTTTATGAATAGCAGCAACTAAAACCACCTGGACATAGTTCAGTCTCTGTGTTTTCAATGTCGTGGCTTCACCAAACAGGTGGTCCTCATTAATGCCTGTCTTGAAAAATGAGCTGAGATGAAGAGTAACACATGCAAGTGTCTACTTTTTTTTTTGCTATACTTTCAAAAGAAAGTGACACATCTCTCTTTCGCTTGTTGATTCACAGGAAGTGATGATGGTCTGTTGAGGTGAGGAAATGATTTGTCTCTACCTCAGTAAGGTCAGATGTATCTGACAAAAGCATAAAACACACATAGACTCAAAGAAAGGTTGTGTTTCACTCAAGAGTGGAATTCCGGCCGCCTTGTTTCCCACTGATCTCAGCGATGAGGAGAATGTCAGAGTACAGCAACACAGATAAGAATGGCACCTGAAGAATGTACTCTAGAGCACGTTCATGTAGTAAAGGCAATGCTAGAAATGAGCAAACATACTCTCACATACAAATAAATAGTTATAGACCTTTCCACACATCCCTGTTAAAGACAGATAGATAAGAAAATGTGAGCATCATGCTGAATGTCTAAAATGTAAATACTTTGTAAATTCTTGTTTAACATGGACCAGGAAGTTGGGAGCACTGCAGATTAATCATTAAAATGTTCTGCATACTGTACTATGCGGCTGCCTGTTTGTGTCATCTCTTGGAGTGTGTACAGTATGTGCACTGTGCCTGATGGTGTACATGGATCACTGGTGTGTTTGTGTGCCTGTAAGTGTGCATTTTCGGAGTGTAATGTAACACCCATGTCTCGCAAGGGGAGGCGGGGTAGTGGGGGCTGAATCTCTGACCCCATCTGGAGATGCCGACTTCCAGACTCTCCAAAAGCCCAGCTGCTAATGGAACATGAGCCCAGATGAATGGATGGTAGATGTATACAGACAATAAACCAATTAACTCCCCACCCCCCCACCCCACATCTTCACCAACATCACCCCAGCTAAAACCCCAGACAATCAGAGAAGATGGCTAACCATTGTGTGTAAGGAAGTATAAGACATCAAAAGATCATCCTGAATCAGTTTAAGGTTTAGGGCATAATGCAGTTTAGACTTTTTTTCACAGAGGACATTTGGACTTTTTGGACTTTGAAAAAGCACAAGTGTTGCTAATCAACAATGGCTCTGTACCAGTAAACCATGACAGTGTTCCAGTGAGCCAGCATGCACAATGTCACGTTGACAAGAGCCAAAGTCAAAAACAACTAATTCAAAGTACCAGCACACTCTTCATGACATCATTATTATCTCACATGGTGCGCCTGTCGATTTGACATGCTGTACTATTGTACTACATGTCAGATACTATTTACTATTACACACACAGGTGCACATTTCACAACCAAATGTTTTAGTTATGTGGAAGTGTATATATACATACACTACCGTTCAAAAGTTTGGGGTCACATTGAAATGTCCTTATTTTTGAAGGAAAAGCACTGTACTTTTCAATGAAGATGACTTTAAACTAGTCTTAACTTTAAAGA